>JACGAQ010003060.1:0-33574 GCA_014119065.1 Orius insidiosus | reverse complement strand
AGGGTCAAAAACCTTTTAATTCCCTTAATCTTGCTACCTGATTTACCTTTTTTAGAAAAGAAAAGAATTCAGGTAGTAAATTTTTACCTGATCATTTTGCAATTTTTCACATTTTTGTTGGAAATCCTGACCCACGTGGCCAACGAAATCAAGGACGCTCTTTATATAAATTAATGACTCCATCCAAGGTTTAAAGCGTCCAAATTTGTTTTCTCCGATAATTTGTTAAAATATTGTTTCTTCCTTAATAAAAACGCATAAATGGGTTATTCATAAATATGAATACTTAAAGCTATGGAATAGTAAATTTTTTCGAATTCAAAGAAATGTGAATCTCGAAGAAACAACAAAATTTTATGAAGTTTTGGAAAAATTTTCTTTTTAATTGATTTTCCATCAATTTCCGATAATTTGTTTTAAAATATTTGTTTCTTCCTTAATAAAACGCATAAATGGGTTATTCATAAATATGAATACTTAAAGCTATGCGAATAGTAAATTTTTTCGAATTCAAAGAAATGTGAATATCTTAAAGAAACAAACAAAATTTTAAGAAGTTTTGGAAAATTTTTCTTTTTAATTGATTTTCCATCAAATTTGAAATAAGGAAATTATGTTGTTTATGAATTAATATTTTTAATGAATACAAATATACTGAATAAAAATTTTTTTCAGTGTGGAAATTGGCGAATCTGTGCGAGGAGAGGATGTTTATATTGTCCAAAGTGGAAGCGGCGAAGTAAACGATAATTTAATGGAACTTCTGATTATGATCAACGCATGTAAAATCGCTTCGGCTTCTCGTGTTACCGCGGTCATTCCTTGCTTCCCGTATGCCCGACAAGACAAAAAAGACAAGGTATCCACTCTCATTTCTTTTGATCTTCCATGTTTTGGTTAAGCTTCTTTGGAATTTTTATTTCTTTCGGATTATTTTATTTTTTCGCTTTCCAAGCTCAAGTTTTTATTTTAATCGCAGGCAGGTAACGAATCTAAGCCAGGATCATCTGGAGGTCCGCCTTTTAAAAACTACGAATGGAAATTCAGGGTAGAAAAAAAAATATTTTCTCAAAAAAACAGAATAAAGCACAAGGGTCATATTTGGAAGCTTCTTGTTTTTGTGTTTTTTTAGTCGGATTTCGGGGTATTTTTTTTATTTCGCAAAGCATGATATGAAGAGGAAAGTTATTTATCTAAAATTAAAATGACCTCTTTTTATATAAAAATGATCGCTTTGACCTTCTGATTATTATCGCTTTTTTTATCAGTTTTTGTTTCAATGAAAAAAAAAAACACTCTTTAGGGTAATTAGGATAATTTCAATTTAAAAGGAAAACTTTATACTTCCTCAACTAAGATTTTGCGGTACTTCAAAAATTAATCCCACAAAGCTATACTGGGTGATGATCCCTTTTTTGCTGGATTTTATGGCGTTTTCCTATGTTGAATAAACACTTTTTTGCTGAAATTTTAAGGGGGAAAAATTAAAATTTCATTAGTGACAGACTAACGATATTCAGTATATTGAAGTAGCTACCCTCCCACTACTTTTCCCCTAAATTTTCATTCCCTAAAAATGTTGAGGAAGTTTTAAACGTAGAATCCTTTTTTTTTTACCGTTTATTTTACAGGATTTTGTACCTGACGTAGTCACAGTGAGTAAAAGTCAGCCAATGTCATTTGCACATCAGTCCTGTGTGAAATGATAAAATTTTGTGACTAAAAAATTTTTTTTTCCAATTGACCAAAAAAAAATTGCTGATTTTTAAATGTTTTTCTCTAAAATAATAATCTTTCCTCTTTAATTTTTATTTTTGTGTTGCTATTAACGAAAAACGGTGATTACGTAGCTTTTTGGGTTTTTAATTTTTTTTGCACGGAGTTTATTTTTATTTTTTACTTTTAAGAGTGGGTAACTAAAAAATTAAAAGAGGTATTAGTTTTGTGGTTATTGAGATTGTTTTCTGTTTTTGTGTGCGTGAAAAAGGTATTGGGAATAGTCAAAACATTAGCATTTTATGCTGCCAACCGAAGAAAAAACTAGCAATACTCTTGTTATGGTTGCAGCATTGTCTTTTTCTTATGAATGTCAGAACTCAAAATTGCTTACTAAAATAAAAAAATTAACCAAACTCTTTTACATTTGTCTCAATTTACTTTTATTTGCCATATTAAAAGAAAGTTACTTACTCTTTTAAACTAATGCTTTAATTAATTTATAATTTAAGGGAAAGAAAAAAAACAAATTTTTTTTCACTAACATAATGCATTTGCAACACTTTTCATATTCACACAGATTTTAAAGACAAAATGGGGCCTTTTTTTGCAATAGGGGATTTTTTTAACCATGTTAAAATTTACGGTTCAGCTTGTACTAAAAATCCAAGCATGTCGGCGGGATAGTCAAAAATAGGATTAAAAAAATTTTTGTGTCGGAAATTTTTGTGTTTTTCTTTAATTTTTTTCTTTTTGTGTGTGATTTTTTTTATCCCCCCCTCTGGTGTTGCAAATGCGTTATGGCTGGCTGAAAAAATGGTGGGCCATTTTGCACATTTTTTAAATAATTTCAAAAGTTGTTTTGCGAAGATAAGATAACTTTTTTTTGCGTTTTTATCTTTCTGTCTTTCTCATACCCTTTGACAATCAATAGCCTTAATTATTATATAACTAAATTATCGATATGAATTGATTATCTTGATTAAATTTTAAGGGAAGTAAAAGGGTTTTTTTTTAAACCTAAAAATTCCGTAACACAAAACAACAAACTGAAAATTGTGCAAAATATTTTCACCATGAGAAAAAAAAAATTATTTTTTTCTTGAACATTATGTGTTGTTTTCACGTTTTATTAATTTTGGTTTTTTTCTCTTTTCTTCCCCTTGCTTGTAATCGTGTAGAGTCGGGCGCCGATTTCTGCGAAACTCGTCGCAAATATGTTATCTGTCGCTGGAGCCGATCATATAATTACGATGGATCTTCACGCTTCGCAGATCCAAGGTTTTTTCGATATCCCCGTCGACAACCTTTACGCTGAGCCGCGGTTCTTAAATGGATCAAGGAAAACATCAGCGAATGGAGAAACAGCATTATTGTCTCACCCGATGCCGGTGGCGCCAAAAGGTAAAAGCCATTTTTTTAATCTAAATTTTATAATTTTAAATTTCAGAGTCACTTCTATCGCTGATAGATTAAATGTCGAATTTGCTTTGATTCACAAAGAAAGGAAAAAAGCCAACGAAGTCGCTTCTATGGTCCTTGTCGGTGATGTCAAAGAAAGAGTCGCAATTTTAGTCGACGATATGGCTGATACTTGCGGAACTATTTGTCATGCTGCTGAAAAGTATGTTGATCACCCTCCAAAATAAGTTATAATTATTTGTCTTTTAGACTTATGGATGCCGGAGCGACAAAAGTTTATGCTATTTTAACCCACGGTATATTTTCCGGGCCAGCCATCTCTCGGATAAATACCGCCTGTTTTGAAGCCGTGGTTGTAACGAATACCATACCACAAGAAGAACATATGAAAGATTGTCCTAAAGTTAGGGTAAGTCCAGAATTTGTACAATATTCATAATTTAAATTCAAATTTTAGTGTATCGATGTTTCGATGATGTTCGCCGAAGCTGTGAGGCGTACCCACAACGGCGAATCGGTCTCTTATCTATTTTCCAACGTACCTTATTAAAATCAACAACTCTTTCCCATATGCAAACTCCATTTTTTTTATTTTTCCTTTAGATTTTAGTCTTTTTAATAGACTTTTTATTTTTTTTTGTGATTTTTTTTCTTCCATTTTGTTCTGGAACAAATTAGGTTAGCAGTGTTATTGCACTTTTAGGTGTGAAATGTCCTTCTTTCCAAAATTTTTATTTTTCTCACTTAAAAGGCCTTCAAGAAAGAAAACAGTTTTATTTATTCTTTTTAAGATGCTTACAAAATTTATAATCGAAATTATTTTATTTTTAAAAAATTTATTTCCAGTTACCTAAAAAATTTATTTTGAGTTTATAATGGACCAAAAAGGTGTAATTTTTTTGAAAGATGAATTTGTAATTAAATTCTTATTTGATTGGAGATAAACATAATACAAGCGTATTTTTATCGAATTTTTTAAATTATTTCATAATCCTTAATAAATAAATAATACTTGCATGTTGGTAACCCTTAATTCAAAATATTGCACAATAATAAAAATAAAAATTGCTCATCATGGAATAGAGATGTCAAAGACGATCGGTAGATTAACTGGTTTGTACTGTATGTCGCAAGTTGATGCGTTTATGTAAATCACAGTTCCATCAGTGGTTATGCCATAACCTAAGTAGCAGAAATAAAAATCAATTATTTTTTCAAGGTAGAAAAAATGAAAGTCTGCCCAGCCAGGCCTCCAGTGTTGCCAGACGACTTCATTGGTTTCCCCCTCAAAGGGTTTTATTTTCCACCCAGATTTCCAACTATTCCCCCTAAATTTTTTTTAGTAAGTATAATGTGAAGAAAAATTATTGCGATAGGTTTTCTTTTATTAATAAAGGTTTTAAATAGACTTTGCAAGGTAATAAACTAAAAACTAAAATTCAACTACTACTTTCCCCCCCCCCAAGAAAAATCCCCCAAATTTAGGGGGAAACCCCCGATCTGGCAACACTGCAGGCCTCACAGAACATGATCATCCCATGATTCTCCACTAGCTAAAAAGTTTAGGAATCCCTGTAATAAGTAATCACCTTCATGGATATGGCCAAAAACATGATATTTGGGTTTGACTCTTTTTTGTACAGTAGTAAGAAGTTCGACACATCCTGCTCGAACACCCGAGCAGCAAAGGTCGCCATGTCCAAGTGGAGGTGTATGTGTAACAAGAATATCAGTATCATCCGGTATCATATTCCATTTTTCAAGACAACTTTTACCTCTCTGCAAATTAAACGCCCACCCACTAAATTCTGGCTGCCTAAAAACAAAAATTTGTCAAAATTTAAACTTTTTTTTTATTATTTACCATGGCGTTCCATAAATTTTGAGCCCTCGTATCGTAACAAAATCGTCTTCTATGTAAGTACAGTTTGTGAGCTTCGCTTTCATATTTGGTGTCGATATTGCTTCCGATATCGACGCAATCGGAAAACCATGTGTTGGTATCGATTTACAAGGATTTGGACTCAACGGGTGAGTAAAAGTTCGGTCAAAACTTAGTTCGTGGTTTCCTGCTATGACTAGTTTATGTTTATGAGGTAGTTTTCCTTTAAAATTAAAATGGTGTAATCATATCATCTTTGATTATAATCGTAATCACATAATTAGGGAAATTTTGATACCTTACCGATCCAATTGTTAAAATCGATAACTTCGCCTTCGGAACCGCATCTTGTGAAATCTCCGGCGTGGATGAAAACATCACCATCAGGAATTTTAAACCTCAAATGCGAAGTCAATGAATGTGTATCGCTCATACAGACTATTCTTAACTTTAAAAAAAAAGGGTTAAATGTTTACTCAAGATTTTAATTTGACATACCGAATAGCCAAATGTTTACCTTGTTTTCTGGTGGTTTTTTAGGTACGGGAGGAACGTTGATTTTGAGAACTTTCTGTTTTGAAGACATCTCTTTCCATGCTTCTGTCGGATAGTCGGTTAAAGGGTGGACCTCTATGTTGCTCATTTTGAAATTTCAGATTTGAAGGACTTCGAGGAGTGGTTCAGTATCTAATGAATAAAGAAAACAAAGTTCGATATCACTGATATCAGTTGCCGACGCACTTTTTGAGATATCCCACTGGTTGTCTCGTTGATACGTCAATGTTGACGTCATATTGTGGTTAGTAACAAGCCATGGCTCACTCCCCCCATGTATTGCGAAATTTAAGTGGAATTTTCTCCAGAAAATCCACTAAAAATAGGTTTTATCAAGCAAAAAAACCTATATGGATGGAAAATCACTCCAATTGGGTCGCAGAAAAAAAGGCTTTTAAACAAAAAAAAAAATCTATATATTATTATTTTTTACATCCTTAAAAATAAGTTGAATAGAATAAAGATTATAGCACTTAATAAATTGTAATGAAGGTTATTAATAAGCTAAACCAGCCTTGTGACGACATTTCTGCATGAGCGCTCTCAGCATAAATTGTTTTCTCGAAAGCGTTCGGACTTGCTTCAGAAAAACGTCCAAATCGATGACCGACCTTCTGAGTGCTTCGCCCATGTAATAAATCGCATCTTCCATCGCCGCTTCTTCAGCGTATGCGTTCAAAATCCTGAAGAAGAAATGTGAAAAGATAATAGACAGAATTGTAATTACTGTTTGTATAACGGTGCTGTGGTGATGACTGCTTCGTCGACATCGACTTCTTTCTTTTCTTCTAAATCGATTTTCGCTTTTTCCAATTCGGCGTCTCTTTCCTTCAGTAAAGTGTATACTCGGTCTAAATCATTCTGAAAGTGAAGTGATAGTAAGAAGAAAAAGGGGTGAACAAGAAAAAATCCAAAAAATGGTAAACTTAGCTACCTTTTCTTTTTCCATTTTGCTAATGATATCTAAAAGTTTAGTTTTCCCTTGATTCAACTCGTAGCTAGTCTGTTGTAATATTTCAAGTTCCGCTCTAATCTGGGCGACTTGATCGTTCATTTTCACCCTCACTTTATCCTGAACAGCCGTCAGTAAAGAAGCTTTTATGTGCTCATCTGTTATTGTCCCAGAGTTTGAAGCAGAAGCAGAAGAAGACTAAAAAACACATTAAATAGAAAAATAGTTAAAAAATGGTCATACAGCAAGAGTCGGCGGATACGGCGGATAAGAAGGCATATTAGAAGTGGGATATGGTGTCGGATTTGAAAGTGGATACGATCCAGACACCATCGGCTGACTTATGGGTGCACCGCTGATCGGATACGGAGGATAATTCTGCGTCGCTCCAGGCATCGGCATATACACTAAAAAAACCAAAAAATCAAAACGTAATTTATTTTTAAGAAAAAACCTTGCGGCATCGTTGGATACGGCGTAGGAGCAGGAACTGGGTTTTCCCTTTTTTTTACAACAGTAAACAACGGCGGTATATCTCCAAAAGCGACGATCATTACTTGAATCAACCCCAGCAAATCTGAACTTTTCTATAATAAAAAGACAATAAATTGGCATAAAAGTATGTGAGAACATACTGGATTCCAATCGTGCAAATAAGGCAAATAAATCTTTCCATTTTGGTCTACGTATGATGAAGGTCTTATCTGCATATCAGGTGTTGGTTTGACGTAGCAATTGGGCGTTGTTCGGGTGAGTATCGATGAGCCAAATACAAATCGGGATGTTGTAATAATTTCCTTTGAAATGTACGGAATCGTTCCTTCCAAATTGAGCAAATTTTTACAAGTTCCATCGTTGAAAACTGAAAACAACAATATTGAAAGCAAAGTCGGTGGCCCGATGGGAATTTCTCAAAAGAGAGGAAGAACATTAACCCTTTCGAGACGCGTCTGACGCCGGATTCTCTGCGCTACTGGCGCAGCACTTTTCCCCTCACTCCCAGCGCCCAGCAAAGCACAGAAAGCGACGAGTGATGTGATCATCACGTAGTTCATTTCTTCCCCAACAAATGGCCAGTTTTTGCATGTAGCGCCACAGGAAGCGAAGGTATTAAATATTAAGAGAGGCTTCCGCTGGGGGCGATGGGCAACTAAAGTCGCCTGCGGTCTCCAAGCGAAAAGCGCGAATGGCAACTATAGTCGCCTGCGTCTCGAAAGGGTTAATGGAAAGTATTCAAGGTAGAAAAAATGGAAGTCTTCCCCCAGTTCGGCCACATGGGCCAGGCATGAGCGCCCCAAATTTTCCCTACTATAATGCCCTTTCTCCCAAAAACATGGAAGTAATTCAATAACGTCCTTTTGAGAAATTTAACAATCAAAACGTCATCAAAATTCAAATTACCAAAACGATCAAACTTCCATGCTAGTGCTCGATATCGTTCCACAGCTTTGGAAATATCTTTCTTCACAGCTTCTGGATGTGCATACTGAAAAAAAAGTTTGTTATTAAGTACAATCTAAAAATAATTTCATTGGTCCATTCACTGAATTGCTAAGACCAGGGGTACCCAAAGAGAAACTGACAATTTGCCCATAAAAATTAGTCACAGAAAAGGGAAGTTGGGTCCACTACACATTTTCTGTTTTTGCAAAAAGTTTGGGGATCCCTGGCTGATAAGTGAAGTCAATACATACCACAGAGGTGATTAGATTATCAGGAACCATTTTTGTTGTGATCAAACCCTAAAAAGAGGCTTCAAAAATGAAAATCTGGCACTAAAATACCTTTTTTAAAACAATCTAATTTTTAACTTCTAATAAAAATTTAAGTTTGTCATTTCATATTCACAACAGTAAGATGATTCATAAAAGACTTTTAACAAATTGGGTAAAAAAACAAAAAAAAGAAGTTCTCCAACAAAACATATTAAAATATCCCTACTATGTATCACCCTTGTTGTCTATTTTTCGATTTTTTGTTATTAAAAAAAGGTTAAAATTTGGAAAATAAAACGAAATTGAAAAAAAGTGAACACATTTTAATTGAAAAATAAATAATTTGGGGATCAAGGGATAGGAAAAAGTGCAAACAATTGGATAACTCGGTTGTTCGTTTGAATCAACCGGTTAACTGATAACATGAGTGGCGTGTGTCTATCCTCTTGCGTGTGCCTGTCAAGTAGCGAAAAGAAATGTCAAAACAAGCTTTTCTCCCAATGTACGAGTGATTCACTTGGGTGAAAACAATCGAGTGATTATGATCAGTCGGTTATCGTATGTTGGGCAGCCTGTTGAAACTTGGTTCGTTACCTTCCGGAGCTCTTCGAAAATCATATCGTCTATAATTGTGTTGCAAAACGTGTTGGAGAGTTGAGGAGCCAGTTGGACGTAAACTGATCCGAAAAATCGGTCTCGATGAGCGAGAGAAAAGGTTCGAAAAACGTGGAGAGTGCCGAAAACTGCGTTATCTGCTTTAAGAAAGTCGACGTCTATTCTCTAGGACAATGCGATCATCCAGTCTGTTTCGAGTGTTCGACCCGTATGAGGGTCCTCTGCAGGCAAAACGAGTGCCCGATTTGCCGTCAGGAGCTTCCTAGGGTAATTTATTTTGCTGGCAACTATTTTTTTGACGTACATATGTCAGTTAACCTAGTAGCACTGAGTAGGGCACTATCAACATCTTACTTTTTTGATAATGATTAGTACAATTTTTATTCTTTTTTCAGGTTGTTTTTACTCGGAATGTCCGACCCTTTGATCAGATAAAACTTGACGGTTTAGAGTGCGATGAGAAATACAAAATTGTGTTCTCATCTGAGGAGATCAAGCGAGACTTTGAACACCTTTTAACTCACGAATGTAAAGAATGCGAGAAAACATTCCCGAACTTCAAGGAACTGCGAGATCATATGAGACGTGCTCATCAGCTCACATACTGCGATTTATGCGTCGATAATCTCAAAATCCTCACCAGCGAAAGACGATGTTACACACGCTACGAATTAGCTCAACATCGTCGCCTCGGCGATGCCAACGACCGATCTCTCAAAGGGCATCCTCTTTGTAAATTCTGCGAAACTCGTTACATGGACAACGATGAACTCTACAGACATGTTCGCCGTGACCATCTTTTCTGCCATTTCTGCGACGCTGACGGCATCCACCAGTATTACCAGTACGCCCAATTTCATTAACATAAATTAAACTAATTTATTTTTTAGAACTTATGATTTACTTAGAGAACATTTTAAAAGAGAGCATTATTTATGCGAAGAAGGCGATTGCTATATGGAAAAATTTACATCTGTATTTCGCTCAGAAATCGATCTTAAAGGTTGGAAAATTAACTTAAAATTCTTCTTTAACATTTTATTTTAGCCCATAAAGCGAGAGATCATGGCAGAACGTTAGGAAAAGCTGGGCTCAAGCAAGCTAGAACTCTAGATATTGAATTTTCCCTTTCATCTCGACCTAGGGTTTATATGAGGAAAACAAATTACAGGTAATTTTAAATTTTGATGGGGATTCAATTATGTTTTTATTTTAGAGAGGGCATTCTTCGAATCATCAAGAAGAAGAGGTTGAAGCGGAACCGGTTGTGGTGAATCCTGCTTCGCAGAAACAGCCGAATACGGATTGCAGGGAAGAATTTCCCACTTTAGGGAGTGCTCCGGTTGCTCCTCATTCTCACAAAGTGACTGCCACTGTTCGTTCAAGACCTCCTGCATATGAAGACTTTCCCGCTTTGCCGACTTCAAGCACATCTGGAAACGGAAGTTAGTTTACGTGTTGATTCAGACCAGCCGACTCCTTCTGCAAACTTTTCTATAAAGGTTCGTTGGGAGTTTCACAGCTTTTTTTGTCCAAAATCATTAGGTTTTTTATCTTATTCTGGATTATTTAGAAGTTGCTATATTTTATTTAATTTTGTAGGTTAATCACCCACGATTTACTACAACGGTGACAGCTTCAAAAAAATCACCTGATCCACAAACGTACAATTATAATTTCCCTGCTCTTGATACTGCTGAACCGACGTCTTCAGTTTCTTCGACATGGACATCAAAAAACACCAAAAAAGAAGCTCCTAAACAACCGCAGAAAGTCACAAAACAAAACAAGGCTCCTCCTAAGCTTGACGATTTTCCTGCTTTAGCTCCTAAGCCGGCGAAACCGAAAGCGGAGGCGAAACCATCAACTCCAAAAGCGGAGCCGAAACCGTCAACTCCGAAAGAGACCAAAAGTACTGCTTCGAACACCGAAGAAAGAAAAAACAAGAAAAAGAAATCAAAACAAAAATCTGAGGTTCAAGTCGCCGGGACAAGTGTCAAGAAAAAGGCACCTGAGCAGCAATTAATAAAGAAAATGAAAAAGTTACCAAAACAGAAGATTTTCCTGCACTCGGAAATCCGAAAGCTCCACCTGGTTTCGATGTACAATGGGCACCTAAACGGGCTCCTCCTGGCCTCGCTCCTCCAGTCGCTCCTCCTCCAGGCTTCTCAGTCGTAAACGAATCTTTCCCTGCATTGTGCAGCGGTGACAATTTTGGCGAATACTTACCACCTAAGAATTTCGACAAAAGAAATACCGCACTCATGGATAAAGTAGATAAAGCTTTATTAAAGGCTCCGATTCCTGGGTTGAGTTTAAAGATTTCTCGCTTATGTACTTAAATGGAATCATGCCTGCTGAAAACTATTATGAACATTGCCGAACAATTATGAAGATCGAAACATTTTCAGATCTCTTTCCTGAATTGGTCGCCCTCCTACCAGACATCGCCAAACAAGAAGTAAAATTTTTTCATTCTTAAAATATTAAAATTAATCATTTTTTCAGCATCTTTATAAACTGTATTCATCAGACAGCGAAATAGATTCTTCGAAGCTAAAAAAGTGTGCAGTCTGCGGACAAGTCCTTCGAACCGGCGATTTCAACGAGCATCACTCAAAGCATTCGCTTGACAACCACTTCCCTCCGTTCGTCCAAAAACACAACAAAAACAAGCCCAATGCCTGGGCCAAATAAATCAAAAAATAAAAACTAAACAAAATTTTCTTTGCTAAACCAGTAAGATTTTTTTATGCCTCAATTAAAATTATAACTCCGTGTTTTTCAAAATTTTAATTTTTAATCAACCTAGTACCAAGTACCCTGGTTCTAATTGAGTGTGAAAAATAACTAAAAGCTCAATTTTTTGTAAATATGTATTTCGTTTATTTGTAAATAAATATAACATACATATATTTTAGTACAGAATGAAGTTTTTAAAAAAAGTCGCCTTCAAAATGCTTCCTCAGGATAACGACTTTGATAACTTTTTTGAAAATAAATAAAATTATATATTTTTCCGTAAAATTCTAGTGATGAAGTTAAAATAAAAGTTTGTTATTTACATTTTGTAATTTTGTAAATTATCCCTTTTTAATCTCATTGCGTCAACTCAATCAATATTTAAAGTGGAGTTTTATTTTTCATTTAAAGTACGATTAGATAATAATGGCTTTTGCAATCAGCTCAGAAAATATGGTCTTTTGTCAGAGTATTCATATTAAAATATGAATATATAAGTTAAACTTATGAATAGCCACATTTTATGAGGAATCGAGACCCACAAAAGCGCAAAAAACGCTAAAATTTGACATTTTTTAAAGTTGTCGAAAATGGTCATATGAATAGTCAAATCAATTTGAAATTTTGCGTAGATTACGAATCTGAAATAAAAATAGGGTTCTCATTCGAAATAACGAAGTTACGTTCTGTTGGGGGCACCCTGTATATCCAAACACATTTTTAACATCAAATTCTTTGATATAAATTAAGGGGGGTTTACATTTAACTTTTAACGCTCCCCCAGACATGTCATGTGTTTCCGGACACCCTGTATATATTTGTGAGTATGAATACGCCCAACCATCGTCTGTGGCTTAAAAAGGTAAATTTACCATCGTTGGTCATCCTGGCATTGATCAGCTGGTTTTCTAAAAATTGCAGCCTTTTAACCTTAAACGCGTTATTCTTTTATTTGTAATAAATCATTTTATATCAGTAGTTTACCATATAAAAAAACTTAATATTTTAATTATTCATGATAAGCAGGGAAATCGATTATTCAAAATGGTGAGTCTTACATAATTTAAAAAATCCCCAACATATTTTTGTCTTTTTTTTTTCTTGTTTGTTTTATTTTTTATTTATTTTTTTGTTTTATATTTATTAAACAGGGAAGGATGAAGAAATGGATTATTGCAATGAATTGAAGCACCAATGGCGTGGTTATTCTAAGGTATAGAAAAGTGCTTAAATTCCTTGCGTCTGATAATCTAACTAATTAAATTTACCTGTTGATTTCGCTATTTTACTAACTTTTGAGTTTATATTCTTCTTGTAAATTTCGAGTGGGAGTTACCTTAAGAACAGCATAGGTCCGCATTGAGGGAGAAAAGGGATGTGCGAAAGTAAAAAAGGAAATAGTCTGGGGGGAAAATCACTTTTTCATCTTAAGATGAAGGACAATAAGCCTCTCTTTGACTCACTACTTCTGAAGAGCCAAAAATGATTTAAATTAGCAGAATCCATTGATAAAATGATGATAACCATGAAAGACCTTGATTGCCCCTTTCTGTTATCAATTTGACCACAAATTGCAGTCTTTGAATAGTTTTTTATTGAAATTATCAATTTTTCGGCCTCGTTTTTAAAAATGGATTTTTTATTGGAACTTATTAAAACAATCGTGGATTTTACGTTGATCAAGTAAAAGATTTATTTATTTTCTTAAAAGGTCTTAAGGGATTTTCGCTATTTTATTTTGTTCTTTGATACTTAACCGCCCGTTACTAAGTTAACTGGCCCGTTAAGTAAGGGGTAAAACTTAACCACCCTTAAAAAATTTAACCGGCCCGTTAAGTAAAGGGCAAAAACTTAACCACCCGTTATAAAGTTAACGTTAAGTAAAGGGTCAAACTTAACCGCCCGTTAAAATTTAACTGACCCTTTAAAGGGCAAAAATTTAACCGGCTTGTTAAGTAAGGGCAAAAATTTAACCGGCCCGTTAAGGGCAAAAACTTAACCCCGTTATAAAGTTAACGTTAAGTAAAGGGTCAAACTTAACCGCCCGTTAAAAATTTAACTGACCCTTTAAAGGGCAAAAATTTAACCGGCCTGTTAAGTAGAGGGAAAAATTTAACCGGCCCGTTATGTTAAGGGTAAAAATTTAACCTGCCCGTTAAGTAAAGGGCAAAACTTAACCGCCCGTTAAGTAGGGTAAACTTAACCGCCCGTTAAGTAAAGGGTAAACTTAACCGCCCGTTAAGTAAAGGGTAAACTTAACCGTTAAGTAAAGGGTAAACTTAACCGGCTCGTTAAGTAAAGGGTAAACTTAACTGCCCGTTAAGTAAAGGGCAAAATTTAACCGGCCCGTTAAGTAAAGGGTAAACATAACTGCCGTTAAAAAGTTAACCCAATTTTACGATCTTCAGCATCTCAAGATCTTCTGTCATCTTGTAGACTGGGCAAAAAGTCATGAATTTTGCATTAACCTAATTAATGAAAAGTACCCCAAAATGTTTTATTTTATTATCATACATAATAAAATTTGAAGTACCTGCCATGTTTCTTCGTCCCAAATTCACAAGATTTAAATATTAAAATGACATTTTCTGTGACAACCATAAATAATTGAAAATTGTTTAGTTGACATTTTTAAATTTTGTAAATAAGTCAACTTTTTATGAAAACTGCATAAAAGAAAAAATAGGAAAGGGGGGGGATTGTTACATAACACATTCTAGTCTCTCCTTTAAAATGTGGTGATCGGATTTTAACTCTTTTTTTCTTTATTTAAATGATGAAAGTCTCTTAATTTTGTGTGAATTAATCGAATCTTTTGTATCCCAGCATAATTTATCATATGGAACATGGAAAAACGTCCACTTAAGGGGGATGCGTCAATTCCTCTGAGCGTTCCCGCGAGTTATCAAGCAGTCACTGATAAGGTAGGAATCTTTCGGCTGCATGGAATTCGATATTCAAAATTGACTCCAAAAAAAATGTAGTTTTTTTAGTTTATTTATTTATGTATAATTACATAGTTGAAAATGTATTATAAGAACTCTTATTTTTTCGTATTTGAGGGGGAGACTAGAAATCTCTCTAAAATTTTAACTTTTAGTAATTTGTACAAAACTAACTGACTTTTTGTGAGAAAATGTTTGCATTTTGCGTTGTTTGTACGGGGGGGGGGGGCTAAAGCAAAGTTTATATGAAATAATGATTTTATGACTCTAAATTACTCATATTAATGGCCCAACTCTGCGTTTTATTTATAATCGAATGCGTAAATGAGCATTATGTACAAAAGGCTTTACAGGCTTTACTTGGCTGTATATAAAAAAAAACTTTGATTTTTATTTTAGTTTTCTATTATTTATTGTTTAGGTGTCTAACGGGAAGAGACACACTTCGTTGAGTTCTGATGATGATATGATCGATATCGCAACATCAGGAACAATGACCGAAAGAATCATTCAAGAAGAAATCGGAAACACCACTAATTGTAAGAATTTACTTAATTACATTTAAAACTATATACCTACTGCACTGGCTTATTGACCTATCAAAATTAGGAATCCACGATGTAGATTTTAAATTTTAAATTTATTTTTCAAGGTGGAGTTACATTTGCCGGAATGGCAGGTAAGTTCGTTGGTCGTGCACTTGTAGCTAGAAATCGCCTGCTTCACCATATTTAGAATCCTACTATTTTTTTTTGTAGAAATTCAGTGTATTTTTAAAATATTGTTTTGTTTTATTATTTTTCTAGGATTTATCAATTTTTTAAAAATTTATTATTGTAAAATATTGTTTGTAGATTCGGACGAAATTCCTGGAATCGGTCAGTATGATGATTTTCATACGATTGATTGGCAGAGGGATATCGCCAGGGATAGAATGCGTCATCGATATATTAAAAAACGGAAGCAGAAATCAATAATTGATTTGGTTCGTGGTGCACATGATGCTTGGTCTGGATGGCTTTGCGTTCTTTTCGTCGGCCTTGTAACCGGCGCAGTCGCCGGTGTTATCGACATCGGTGCGTCCTGGATGTCCGATCTCAAATACGGCCTTTGTCCTCAAGCTTTTTGGCTCAACCAAGAACAATGCTGCTGGTCATCAAATGAGACATCATTCGAAGACAAAGGAAATTGCTCCCAGGTAACTATTTTCTCTAAAAACAGCTTAATGTATTTTATAGTGGTTAATGTGGTCTGAAATTCTCGCACAAAGAAAAGAAGGCGCTGGAGCATATATATCGTATATTTTTTATATCGCATGGGCTTTAATGTTTGCATCTCTCGCTGCTGGATTAGTCAGAATGTTTGCTCCTTATGCTTGTGGATCTGGTATCCCTGAGGTAATCATTTTATTGTCTATAAAGTTTTTCTAATTATAATTTTTAGATTAAAACAATATTAAGCGGTTTTATTATCAGAGGGTATTTAGGAAAATGGACATTAATAATAAAATCAGTGGCGATCATGTTAGCTGTGTCGGCCGGCTTGAGTTTAGGAAAAGAAGGACCTATGGTTCATATAGCATGTTGTATTGGAAACATTCTTTCGTATTTATTCCCCAAATATGGAAGAAACGAAGCGAAAAAGAGGGAAATACTTTCAGCAGCGGCTGCGGCGGGCGTTTCGGTCGCTTTCGGCGCACCGATAGGTGGTGTTCTTTTTAGTTTGGAAGAGGTCAGCTATTATTTTCCGCTGAAGACACTTTGGAGGTCGTTTTTCTGCGCTTTGGTCGCCGCATTCGTCCTTAGAAGTATCAACCCTTTTGGAAATGAGCATTCAGTTTTATTCTACGTTGAATACAACAAACCTTGGATCTTTTTCGAGCTAGTACCATTCGTTGCACTTGGAATTATTGGAGTAAGTTATTTATAAATTAATGAATTTGTTTCTAAGTTTATTTTTAGGGTGTGATAGCAACTATTTTTATAAAAGCTAATATTTGGTGGTGTCGATACCGTAAAACGTCACGTCTTGGTCAGTACCCGGTGACTGAAGTCTTGGTCGTTACAGCTGTCACTGCTGTAGTCGCATTTCCAAATCCTTTTACTAGAATGAGCACAAGTCAGCTCATTTATCTCCTTTTTAGTCAATGTGGTGCTTCATCTGCAGAAGGACTATGGTACTTGTGATTTTTTTTTCATGCAGTGATAATGATTGAATTTTAGTGATTATGCTTCTCCAGAACATAGTGCGACGGAAGGAGTCCTTGTAGGATCTGCAGGTCCTGGAGTCTACAGAGCAGTTTGGCTTTTAGTTCTCGCTCTAATCTTTAAGCTTGTCACTACCGTCTTCACTTTTGGCATGAAGGTCTGAAAGTCAGATTTAAAACGTAAAATAACGATTTGTAGGTTCCGTGCGGGCTTTTTATTCCTTCGTTATGTCTCGGAGGTATAGTCGGACGTATTGTAGGAATTGGGATGCAGCAGCTTGCTTCAAATTATCCGCACATTTGGATATTCAGCGATGAATGTGCAGCAAGCGATGACTGCATCACACCTGGTCTTTACGCTATGGTTGGCGCTGCCGCCGTTCTTGGCGGAGTCACCAGAATGACTGGTAAGCCGTTATACACAAAGTTTTGTTAATATTCTTTTTAGTTTCGCTTGTCGTCATCATGTTTGAGCTGACCGGCGGTGTACGATACATCGTCCCACTTATGGCTGCAGCTATGGCTAGTAAATGGGTGGGAGATGCTTTAGGCCGTCAAGGAATTTACGACGCTCACATCAACCTCAATGGATACCCATTTTTAGACAGCAAAGAAGAATTCGCTCATACCTCTCTAGCTGAAGATTTAATGCAGCCAAAGTAATTTTAATCTATTTAAGTTTTATTTTACCAAATCTTATTTTAGGAGAAACGTCCCATTGAGCGTTTTAACGCAGGACTCAATGACATTGGAAGACATCGCAGTATTATTGAAGGAAACCGAACAAACGGATTTCCAGTCGTTGTCTCCAAGCAGTCACAGTATTTAGTCGGATTCGTCCTCAGAAGGATCTTAACTTGGCCTTAGGTAATTTCTTTTCAAGTTTCATTTTTAACTTCTTTTTTGTAGAAAACTTGCGAAGGACTAACGATGTCATAGAGGGGACTCGATCGTCCTTTTTACCGCGACACCGTCGGAACCGCTCAACCCGAGCGCTCCACCGCCGATCAAACTCGAAAAAATCCTTGACATGGCACCGATCACGATTACCGATCAGACACCTATGGAAACAGTCGTCGACATGTTTAGAAAATTAGGACTCCGACAAACTTTAGTCACACATCACGGGTAAACATCATCAATATCAACATTTTTTTATATCTTTTTTTTCTAGCCGTCTTCTTGGTGTTATAACTAAAAAAGACGTCTTACGATACATCAAACAGATTTACGACGATGAAGATCCCAATTCAGTTCTTTTCAACTAAACTTTTTATTTTCATTTTTCAACATATCTTTTTTTAATGGTCCATATTGTACATACAGAAATTTACTCCTTATGTTCAATTTTAAATAACTATTTTATTATTATTACTTTGTGTATATCAATATTATTTTATGTACATAAGAAACCCTCTTAGAACAATACTTGCAGTTTTAAGATTTCTCACCGGATATTATTTTATAATTTTTTTAAATTTTATTTTCCCCCAAAGATATATTTTTATATTTAAAAAAAAAAAAAGAAGTTTTAGTAGAAGAAATGTGATTTATGTAAAGTGATTAACATGTGTAAATATGTCTTCAATTTTTGAACAAAGTTAACTTTTTTTTTTTAATGTAATCGTTATAAAATATAGTCGTTTTATGTCGTAAAAAGTATTAATTCTATTTTTATTCTATTTAAAGCCACATCCCTAGGCCAAAATTTTTTAAGTTCTATTTTTTCGAAAAAATTCGAAATTGTCAAGGTAGAAATAATGGGCTGTCATTCCGTCAAAGACCACTTTGTAACCGGTTTTTTCGGCCAAAAAGACCCCATTTTAAACGGTTTTCGTCAAAAGGAATCACCTTCAAAGGGGTCATTCCGTCGAAAGACCACTTTATGACCGGTTTATCGATCAAAAGACCCCATTTTAACCGGTTTTCGTCAAAAGGAACCACTTTCAAAGGTCATTCCGTCAAAAGACCACTTTGTAACTGGTTTTTTCGGCCAAAAAGACCCCATTTTAAACGGTTTTCGTCAAAAGGAATCACCTTCAAAGGTCATTCCGTCGAAAGACCACTTTTGACCGGTTTTCGATCAAAGACCCCATTTTAACCGGTTTTCGTCAAAAGGAACACTTTCAACAGGTCATTCCGTCAAAGACCACTTGTAACGGTTTTTTTCGGCCAAAAGACCCCATTTTAAACGGTTTTCGTCAAAAGGAATCACCTTCAAAGGGGTCATTCCGTCGAAAGACCACTTTGACCGGTTTTCGATCAAAAGACCCCATTTTAACCGGTTTTCGTCAAAAGGAACCACTTTCAAAAGGTCATTCCGTCAAAGACCACTTTGTAACGGTTTTTTCGGCCAAAAGACCCCATTTTAAACGGTTTTCGTCAAAGGAACCACCTTCAAACAGATCATTCCGTTGAAAGACCACTTTTTAACCGGTTTTCGTCAAATGGACCACCTTTAAACAGGTCATTCCGTCGAAAGACCACTTTTAACCGGTTTTTTCGGCCAAAAGACCCCATTTTAACCGGTTTTCGTCAAAAGGAACCACTTTCAAACAGGTCATTCCGTCAAAGACCACTTTGTAACTGGTTTTTTCGGCCAAGAAGACCCCATTTTAAACGGTTTTCGTCAAAAGGAACCACCTTCAAAGATCATTCCGTTGAAAGACCACTTTTGTAACCGGTTTTCGTCAAATGGGACCACCTTTAAACAGGTCATTCCGTCGAAAGACCACTTTGTAACCGGTTTTTTCGGCCAAAAGACCCCATTTTGACCGGTTTTCGTCATGGAACCATCTTAAAACATTCCGTCAAAGACCACTTTGTAACCGGTTTTTTCGGCCAAAAAGACCCCATTTTAAACGGTTTTCGTCAAAAGGAATCACCTTCAAAGGGGTCATTCCGTCGAAAGACCACTTTATGACCGGTTTATCGATCAAAAGACCCCATTTTAACCGGTTTTCGTCAAAAGGAACCACTTTCAAACAGGTCATTCCGTCAAAAGACCACTTTGTAACTGGTTTTTCGGCCAAGAAGACCCCATTTTAACCGGTTTTCGTCAAAAGGAACCACCTTCAAACAGATCATTCCGTTGAAAGACCACTTTGTAACCGGTTTTCGTCAAATGGGACCCCTTTAAACAGGTCATTCCGTCGAAAGACCACTTTGTAACCGGTTTTTTCAGCCAAAAAGACCCCATTTTAACCGTTTTCGTGATATGGAACCACCTTTAAACTGCACATTCCATCGAAACACCACTTTGTAACCGGTTTTTTTTGTCAGATATAAAACTCCACGTATTACAAGATTCTGTGTCTAAAGTCTGTAGGTTTCTTTCAACCGGTTTTTCGGCATAACTTTTTTGAAAGGTAAAAGGGGTCCCCGCTTGCTTAAAATGGGAGTCCCTGGCATATCTCAGGTCAAACAATACAAACAAAAAATGTCAATTAGATTCAAATAATTTATTAAAGGCTTTCACAGATATCAAAAACAAAACTATCTAATAAAATCCAACATCTTTTAACTTCCGAATCTTTTTATTAATTTTTACGTTTTTTTTTTCTACAGCCGAAAAGAAAAAAAAGTTTATTTTTAATGAATCACAACACGACATGAATTATTATAGGCACCATTTATGTCAGTGATATTTGAATAATGCACGTTTTTTCAAATTTCAACATTTTATTTCCACTTTGTACCGTTTATGCATTTAATTAAAATAATGAAAGAATAAAAAGCGTTTTTTTTACATAAAAACAAATCCATCACCAAATAATTGTGATTTTGTAAGGGGAAATTTTTTTTAAAGGAGTAAATTGCACCTAAGTCACGGATGGAAATAAAGATGCCACTAAATGAAACCAAAGAACGGAAAATAATGGGATTTTATTTTAAGGTAAATAATAGGAATAGATCACAGGGTCCGGTGATATGCTGAAATTATGTTGTTTTCAAAAGAAAAAAAAATCAACAAGTATCACACAGGGTCTTGAGGGGTTTCTGGTTTACCGCAATCTTCCGCAGGAGTGCTAAAAATTAAAATTAGAACAAAAAAAAAATTGAGATAACTTTACTTTTCACTTGGAGTGACAGTTTCGCCTTGAGGAACTTCTGGTGTCTCAGACATCATTCCTTGATGCGATAAAAATCTAAGATAAAAAACCATAATTGTGTGCAAATACAATTTTTTTTTGTTTACCTAAAATTGTCGATAAGCTCTTCTTCGTGAGGGTTACCTTTGATAAAACTATTTAAATTAGCGTTATTGTCACTTTTATTTAACGGATCGTCTATTTCACATTTATCATCTAGAAACAGGATCGACTTTTTTTCTTCTTTCCCCTCTTCATCAACTAAAAAAAATAATAATTAGTCGACAAAAGAAAAGTTTAAAATGTAAAGGAGTTTTAAAATGTAAAGCTTCCAACGAAAACTTCCTTAAGGAGGTATGATGGTTTTTAAGTGAGTTGCTTAGCAAATTTTCGTTGTTAACAACAGTTTTGGTTTTCCCTTCTATTTCGGAAACTGTCGCTCAAAACGAAAAAAATGTCATAAGTAAAAGTTGTAGGTACTAAAATTTACTACATAAAATATCTTATTAGTTTTTTCCGTCAGAGCAAAACTTTAGGAGATATGGAAGTATTTAAGTTGGTTGCTTTGCAAATTTTTCGTTGATAACAACGGTTTTCGGTTTTCCCTTCTATCTCGGAAACCGTCGCTCAAAACGAAAAAAACGTCTTAAGTAAAAGTTGTATCTACGGAAATTTCCTACAAAAAAGACCTCATTGGTTTTTTGTCAGAGCAATACTTAAGGAGTATGAGGGTTCTTAAGTGAGTTGCTTGGCAAATTTTTCGTTGTGGGCAACGGTTTTCGGTTTTTCCCTTCTATCTCGGAAACCGTCGCTCAAACGAAAAAATGTCCTAAGTAAAAGTTGTAGGTACAAAGATTTCCTACAAAAATTTGTTTATTTATTATTTGCGTAAGAGCAATATTTAAGGAGTTATGAGGTTAAAACTAATAATCCTACAGAGCCTGTCTGAAAACTTAAAACCTTCATATCTCCTAAAATATGCTCAGACGGAAAAAACTAATAACATATTTTATGTAGTAAATTTCCGTAGCTACAACTTTTACTTAGGACATTTTTCGTTTGAGCGACGGTTTCCAAGATAGAAGGGAAAAACCGAAAACCGTTGCTCACAACGAAATATGTACAAAGCAACCAACTTAAAACCCTCATATCCCCTTAAAGAGAAGTAACAATATAGGGGGGGGGGGGGGAAGTATAAGGGAACGAAAGTATAACGAACGGAGGGAAAGTATAAAGGAGGGGGAAGTAAAAGGAAGGGGAAGTATAAGGAGGGGGAAGTTTTTTCTTTTTTTTCTTTCAAAAAATTTGCCGAGTTATTTTTTTTTTAATTTTCCGAGTTTTATTTCCGAAAAAATTTCCTTTTTTTTTCCGAAAAATTTTTAAGTTTTTTTTTGTAAGAAGCTGAGTTTTGAACAAAAACCTTTTGTTGTGTTGTCCGTTTCTCGCCTCATATCCACTTCAGGGGTAAAAAAAGTGTTACTTTCGATTTGAGCTTTTAAATCGTCTGGAAGTTCATCGTTTTTAGGACTCTCGACGCCAAAGTCTTGATCGCTAAAATTCGCCCAGCCTTCGTTGAGAGAATCGCATTTTTCCGTCTGCGACCAAGGTTCCGCTTCTTCAGGATCGAGGAGCAACGATTGTTTCACTAAAAACAAAATGAATTTTCTTTTCGTAATAATCCTTACTTTCTTCAAGATCTTTTTCAGTCCAGAATTCAGCAAACGGGTTTTCCTTTTCAAGCATCTCCTCGTTCACATCATCTTTGTCAAATTCGAAAACTTCATTATAATTGGAAGAATTAGCCAAATCCTAAAAATTTATCTTAAAATTTTTGAAAAAACTACTCAAATAATTACAGCTTCATTTGAAAAGTCCAAAGTATTATATTCAGACTGACTGTTAGTTTTGTTTGATTGAGCAGGATGATGTCCTCCCTGAAAGAAATTTAATAAAAATCATTTTTTTTTAAATTTACATACTAAAAATTTTTGGTGAAGTTCATTTATAGGCTGTAATGAAGAGTTGATGTAGTTTCGCCATGAATCCATGGTTTCGGGGTCTACCCGCTCGTTCAGAAAAGCATCCAAATCTCCACCACACTCGACAATCGAGTTGGCAATATTGGTCAAATGTCCCATATATCCTCGCCTTTTCCACCGTTACCCCTAAACAAAAAATTAATAAACCATTGTGAACAGTGTTGCCAGACACATTGGTTTCCCCCTAAAAGGGTTTTATTTTCCCCCGGATTTCCAACTATTCCCCCTAAATTTTTATTTAGTAAGTATAATGTGAAGAAAAATTATTGCTATAGGTTTCTTTTAATAATAAAGGTTTTAAATAGACTTTGCAAGGTAATAAACTAATAAATAACCATAAAACAGTAAACAAGAACAAAAAAAACTAAATTAAACTACTACTTCTCCCTCTAAAAAACCCCCGAAGGCCTAAAAACCCCGATCTGGCAACACTGTAAAGCAATAATTGATTACTGTTCTTTTTCATTCTCTTCCCACGCTTCCATGATCCTTTGTATCAACCTGCATTTGACAAAAACCTAAAAAAAGAATTAATAAAATTTGAACAAAAATAAAAATTATTACGTTTATAAGTAGTGGATTGTCTTGATCCTTGATTGGGGCGCTCAAAGTAAAAGCTAAGCATTTTTCAACTTCAGAGTGAAGAAACTATTCCAAGTATAATGAAAAAGAGATCCTAAAATTTTATTAAAATTAAATCATCCGTTAAAATATTGCCAGCTTACCAGTAAAACTTGTACAGTATTCAGTTTATCAAGCATCTCGTTGACTTGTGGAGTGTTTGAAGCGATAAGAGTTGAAATCAATTTGATCACAGACAGACGTATGATACCCAAAGGAGGGTCTATAACTCCACAAGACAACTTTATCGGATCTTTCTATAAAAATTGATTTTTAAAATTGTGATTTATTTATATATTATTTACCTTTGGTGGGTTAATGAGCAAATCGTGAAATTTAGGCAAATATGGAACAATTTCTGTTATAATTGGGGCGGGATTTAAATATGTGGCGTCGCCAGAACCTGGTTTCTCATCATTCATACCCGTAACACTAAAAATTGAAAAAATAAAAAGTTGATGAAAGAAAAAGACTTACGCAGAAGGATCGAGGAGAGCAAGCAAAACAGTGATGCCACCTGTAATGCTTCCATCGGACTTTTCATCCTGATCAAGCATGTTTTCAAGTAGTTTTTTGACAATTGCAGGCCTGAAAAAAATTTAAATTTTATTTAAATAATTGTTTTTTATTACGATTGAAAGTGGTCGAGGATTGTTTGGTTCCATGGAGTCGTTTCTTTTTCATTAATTCGGAGCTTTTCGATTGTATCACATAACAACTGGGCTGCATTTCCCTGACGGTCGGCATCAACGCTTGGATGAAATAAGGCGACAATGTTTTCAACTAAATGGACGCTTTCAATCCACTAAAAGAGATATATATAAAAAATTTCAAAAAAAGGTTTGAAATACATACGTCGAGTAAATTTTGTTGCATATCGCCACCTTCGATTTGCGTAAGAAACTTAAGAAGAAGATCCATGACTGCGGACGTACCGAGATGTTTAATAAGTAACTGCGAGCTGTTTTCGGTCGATTTTAAAAACTCTAAAACTCGAAGGCATGTCAACTGATAAGAGTACCAGTGTTGATCGACTTTCCGACTGATAAGAATACTCAAAGCGCGGCTCACGAAAGACGAGAGAAGCGGATTGAGCGGAGGATCGTTCTCAAAAAAAGAGAAAAGCTTGACTAAATGGACTTTTTCGGAAAGGTTCTCGTTGAGTCGAGGCATGTTTGTTGTTAAAACTTCGCACGCCGCATTCGGCCATTTGTATCGCTCGCTTTCGGCCAATTCCAGACTAGGCTCTTCAGTCACCAAAGTGACCAAGTCGTTCAGTACATCCGCCCTTGTAATGCTAAAAATTTTTTTATTAATTTTATGATCAATGAAAATATTTAAAAACTTACTAATCTAAAAGTTTTTGGTTCTGCCCCCTCAAGTCTTGAAATATTGTTTCATGGTCTAAAACTTCTCCAACTTTTAAATCCTAGAAAAAAGCAAAAGAAAAGTTAGTTGTTCAAGCAAAAGTGGTGAAAAGAGGGTGGTAAAAAAATCCAGTAAAAATCTTAGGGCAAAGACGGGGGAAACGCCGAAGTATGAAAAGTGAGTCTCATGAGGTTGAGAAAAACGGCCGAAAACAAGAAATAAGGGCTGCCAATAACTGGAAATACGTTTTTAAATGGAGTTCCTGAGCGAAAGATTACAATAAATTCACGATAATTGGTTGAAAAGGACAACTGTCTCAAAAGGAAAGTAAAATACACAAAAAATGAGGTGAAAAGTGGGTTCCATAAAACAAAAAGGAGGACAAAAACTATAAATTTCTGGGCAATAGGAGCGAAAAATGACCAAAAATCAAGTCAATACAATGCCAATAACCATTAAGAGAGAATGAGCAGTTTTTTGTATCGGGAGTATGGTCCAAATGAATGAAACGTCTACGTTTTACATCACCGCCAAGCTTTCGGCATATATTTTGCCTTCCTCAGGGCTCTACAAAGATAGATATTATAATTATTATAATTTTTCTTTTTCAATGTTTTGTTTTTTCAATGCTGTGACTTGAACATTGAAAAAGAAAAATTCTAATAATTATAATATCTATCTTTGTAGAGCCCTGAAGAAGGCAAATATATGCCGAAAGCTTGGCGTTGATGTAAAAACGTAGACGTTTCATTCATTTGGACCATACTCCCGATACAAAAAACTGCTCATCTGTAAATTAACTGGTCGATCTTCATCATAAAGTATTAGAGAGAAAGGCACTTTCGTTGACGTCCAACCAAGAAAAACGTCTAAAACCTTTAAAAAATTGTATTTCTCAAGCAAAAGATCATAAAAAACACTATTTTAAACACAAAAATATCCGGAAGCACCAAATTTATCAGCTTTTAGAACGGAAAAACATAATTTCTCACCCAGAAGTACTAAAAACCTTTAAAAAAAGGTATTTCTCAAGCAAAGACCATTAAAAAAAAACGCTATTTTACACACAAAAATATCCAGAAACCCCAAATTTTTCTGCTTTTAGAACGGAAAAGCAAAATTTCTCATCCAGAAGTACTAAAAACCTTTTAAAAAAAATAAATAAATAAATTAAATAAATAAAAAAAAAATTAAAAAAAGTATTTCTCAAGCAAAAGACCATTTTAAAAAAACCGCTATTTTAAACACAAAATACCCGGAAACACCAAATTATGTGCTTTTAGAACGGAAAAACAAATTTCTCACCCAGAAGTACTAAAAACCTTTAAAAAAGCTATTTCTCAAGCAGAAGATCATTTAAAAAAACACTATTTTAAACACAAAAATATCCAGAAACCCCAAATTTTTCTGCTTTTAGAACGGAAAAGCAAAATTTCTCATCCAGAAGTACTAAAAACCTTTTAAAAAAAATAAATAATAAATTAAATAAATAAATAAAAAAAATTAAAAAAAGTATTTCTCAAGCAAAAGACCATTTTAAAAAAACCGCTATTTTAAACACAAAATACCCGGAACACCAATTATGTGCTTTTAGAACGGAAAAGCAAAATTCTCATCCAGAAGTACTAAAAACCTTTTAAAAAAAAATAAATAAATAAATAAATAAATAAATAAAAAAAAATTAAAAAAGTATTTCTCAAGCAAAAGACCATTTTAAAAAAAAACCGCTATTTTAAACACAAAATACCCGGAACACCAAATTATGTGCTTTTAGAACGGAAAAACAAAATTTCTCACCCAGAAGTACTAAAAACCTTTAAAAAAGCTATTTCTCAAGCAGAAGATCATTTAAAAAAACACTATTTTAAACACAAATATATCCAGAAACACCAAATTTAACAACTTTTAGAACGAAAAAACAAGTTTCTCACCCAGAAGTACTAAAAACCTTTAAAAAATGGTATTTCTCAAGCAAAAGACCATTAAAAAACCGCTATTTAAACACAAAATACCCGGAAACACCAAATTTATCTGCTTTTAGAACGGAAAAGCAAAATTTCTCATCCAGAAGTACTAAAAACCTTTAAAAAATGGTATTTCTCAAGCAAAGACCATAAAAAAACGCTATTTTACACACAAAAATATCCAGAAGCCCCTAATTTTTCTGCTTTTAGAACGGAAAAACAAAATTTTTCACCCAGAAGTACTAAAAACCTTTAAAAAAGCTATTTCTCAAGCAAAGACCATAAAAAAAAAAAAAAAAAAAAGCTATTTTAAACACAAAAATATCCGGAAACACCAAATTTATCAACTTTTAGAACGAAAAGTCAAAGTTTCTCACCCAGAAGTACTAAAAACCTTTAAAAAATGGTATTTCTCAAGCAAAGACCATAAAAAAAACGCTATTTTACACACAAAAATATCCAGAAGCCCCTAATTTTCTGCTTTAGAACGGAAAAACAAATTTTTCACCCAGAAGTACTAAAAACCTTTAAAAAAGCTATTTCTCAAGCAAAAGACCATAAAAAAAAAAAAAAAAAAAAAAGCTATTTTAAACACAAAAATATCCGGAAACACCAAATTTATCAACTTTTAGAACGAAAAGTCAAAGTTTCTCACCCAGAAGTACTAAAAACCTTTAAAAAATGGTATTTCTCAGCAAAAGATCATAAAAAAAACCGCTATTTTAAACACAAAAATACCCGGAAACACCAAATTTTCAGCTTTTAGAACGGAAAAACAAAGTTTCTCACCCAGAAGTACTAAAACCTTTAAAAAATGGTATTTCTCAAGCAAAAGACCATAAAAAAAACCTACTATAACACAAAATACCCGGAAACACCAAATTTATCTGCTCTTAGAACAGAAAAAACAAAATTTCTCACCCAGAAGTACTAAAAACCTTTAAAAAAAGGTATTTATGAAGCAAAAGACCATTAAAAAAACGCTATTTAAACACAAAAATATCCGGAAGCACCAAATTTATCAGCTTTTAGAACGAAAAACAAAGTTTCTCACCCAGAAGTACTAAAAACCTTTAAAAAGCTATTTCCAAGCAGAAGATCATTTAAAAAAACACTATTTAAACACAAAAATATCCGGAAGCACCAAATTTATCAGCTTTTAGAACGAAAAAACAAAGTTTCTCACCCAGAAGTACTAAAAACCTTTAAAAAAGCTATTTCTCAAGCAGAAGATCATTTAAAAAAACACTATTTTAAACACAAAATATCTGGAAACACCAAATTTATCAACTTTTAGAACGAAAAAAACAAAGTTTCTCACCCAGAAGACTAAAAACCTTTAAAAAAAGGTATTTCTCAAGCAAAAGACCATAAAAAAACCGCTATTTTAAACACAAAAATACCCGGAATCACCAAATTTATCAGCTTTTAGAACAGAAAAACATAATTTCTCACCCAGAAGTACTAAAACCTTTAAAAAAGCTATTTCTCAGCAAAAGATCATTTAAAAAAACACTATTTTAAACACAAAAATATCCGGAAGCACCAAATTTATCAGCTTTTAGAACGAAAAAACAAAGTTTCTCACCCAGAAGTACTAAAAACCTTTAAAAAAGCTATTTCTCAAGCAGAAGATCATTTAAAAAAACACTATTTTAAACACAAAAATATCCGGAACACCAAATTTATCAACTTTTAGAACGAAAAAACAAAATTTCTCACCCAAAAGTACTAAAACCTTTAAAAAAGGTATTTCTCAAGCAAAAGACCATAAAAACGCTATTTTACACACAATAATATCCAGAAGCCCCAAATTTTTCTGCTTTTAGAACGGAAAACAAATTTTTCACCCAGAAGTACTAAAAACCTTTAAAAAAGCTATTTCTCAAGCAAAAGACCATAAAAAAACCGCTATTTAAACACAAATATCCGGAAACCCCAAATTTATCAGCTTTTAGAACGGAAAAACATAATTTCTCACCCAGAAGTACTAAAAACCTTTAAAAAATTGTATTTCTCAAGCAAAATCATAAAAACACTATTTTAAACACAAAAATATCCGGAAACCCAAATTTATCAGCTTTTAGAACGGAAAAACAAAATTTCTCACCCAGAAGTACTAAAAACCTTTAAAAAATGGTATTTCTCAAGCAAAAGACCATTAAAAAAAACGCTATTTTAAACATAAAAATACCAGAAACACCAAATTTACCAGCTTTTTTAGACAGAAAAACGTAATTTTCACCCAGAAGTACTAAAAACCTTTAAAAAAGCTATTTCTCAAGCAGATCATTAAAAAAAAAACACTATTTTAAACACAAAAATATCCGGAAACACCAAATTATCAACTTTTAGAACGAAAAACGAAGTTTCTCACCCAGAAGTACTAAAAACCTTTAAAAAATGGTATTTCTCAATCAAAAGACCATTAAAAAATGCTATTTAAACACAAAAATATCCAAAGCCCCAAATTTATCAGCTATTAGAACGGAAAAGCAAATTTCTCACCCAAAAGTACTAAAACCTTTAAAAAAGGTATTTCTCAAGCAAAAGACATAAAAAAAACGCTATTTTACACACAAAAATATCCAGAAACCCCAAATTTTTCTGCTTTTAGAACGGAAAAGCAAAATTCTCATCCAGAAGTATTAAAAACCTTTAAAAAATGGATTTCTCAAGCAAAAGACCATTAAAAAAACCGCTATTTTAAACACAAAAATACCCGGAACCAAATTTATGAGCTTTTAGAACGAAAAAACAAAGTTTTCACCCAGAAGTACTAAAAACCTTTAAAAAAAAGGTATTATCAAGCAAAAGACCATAAAAAAAAAACGTATTTTGAACACAAAAATATCCGGAAGCACCAAATTTATCAGCTTTTAGTACGAAAAAAACAAAGTTTCTCACCCAGAAGTACTAAAAACCTTTAAAAAATGGTATTTCTCAAGCAAAGACCTAAAAAAACCGCTATTTTAAACACAAAAATATCCAGAAGCCCAATTATCAGCTTTTAGAACGGAAAACAAAATTTCTCACCCAGTAAAAAAGTACTTAAAATTACAAACAAACCTCTTTGGCCAGAATTGTGTCGATTGAAAGTGATGAATGATTTGCGTTCCAAAACATGGCAGGTCCTAAAATCAAAAACATATTACATATTAGGATACCATGAAATCTTAAATCTTTAAATTGAATAATTAAACGTTCTGGAGTTTTTCGCCTAAAATGAACAATTTTGATAAGAAAAAACAGCCAGAGTTTCTTTCTAAAGATAAGATAATAAAAAACTTTGCTAGAAAACGGACAGTCTACTTAATTTAGAGATGAAAGCCTACAAAACGCTTCAAGACGTTAGAAGTAGTTTCATCTTTAATTCAAAGATTACCGAAAAACTTAAAAGGCACTTTCAATTTGTCAATCTTATTTTTGGACACCCGTAAATAATCTTTAAATTTTAATGATTTCTAAATATAATTTTTTTTTTTACTTGCGCTTTTTTTTTCCTCTCCGAAAAACTTCTCGAGGGCGGAGACACTTAAGGGTTTGAAGATGAGAGGGTTTTATTTTTGTTTAATGATAAATTCTTTATATCATTTTCATTTCTTCTTTTTATATGACTAAAAAATTGAAAAAAGGGGAAAAACTAAAACAAGATAAAATAAAAAAGGTGGATTGGATTTTTCTTTTTTCTGTTTCAAAAACGTAGGTTATGTCAGCATAGCCAATCATTCAAAACATATCCCTCATTTGAATAAATCCCTGAGCAAACTTCAAGGGAATTTTTATTTAAAAACTCAGCAAATCATAAACAAAAATAAAGATTAAAAAATTCATATTTTTTCTATGTGAATTTTAATCAAATTAACATTTTTATTTCGTATCAAAATATAAGAAAAAAAAACGGATTTTTAAAGGTGAAGAATATTAAATATCACTATCAATTTTAATCCAATTCACATAATTGATGAATCAAGAAATTCATAATAAAAGGTATAATTTTCTGTTGAACATGAATAATATTATATTTTTTGTTGGTAGAATTCATGTTATTCATATTAAGTTTTAGGGTTATGAATACATTCATATAAATAATTATGACTAAGAATACGCCCAACTCTGATTTTTCAGTTGCTACTGCGGAAATAGTGCAAGAAGAAAGCTATAAGACAAAGAACGATTTTGTAAAAAGTGGTGGTAGACTGGTAGGATGACGTAAAGTCTCTCGTCCAATCAGATTGTTTATAGAGAACTTCTCTAGCGGACAATTGGGGAAGCTTCTTTGATAAACAAGCGATACGAAGGCCTCCAAAAGAGAAAGAAAAACTCAGCTGTTCCCAACAACTTCCCCACTATTATTATTTTTTTTTTATTCTTCAAATAAACGAATTATGAAGGTCGTATCTTTTAATTTATAATACAACGTAGCTTTTTTGTAAACTTTTATTTATTTTTAAATTAATATTTTTATAAATTAACTAAGTCTAATGAATGTCGTAAGATCGTTTGACTCTTCAAAAAATGGAATTTTTATCAGTTTCAACCAAGATTGCTCGTAAGTTTCCTTTTATTACAATTTATTGCGTATGTGATGTTCCACTTTTTATTTCCTGATCTCTCGATTTTATTGCTATTTGGCAATGACGAGAGGTGATATGTCAGAATTGATATGACCTCAAAAGGAAAAAAAAAAAGTTTTTAATAAAGAAATGCGATTGTGCTTTGTTTATCGTCCTATTTTCAATCTCATATCCTCTGATATAATTTTGTTTTGAATTAAATAATCATTAAAGTGAAAAAAAATAAAGCTAATTAAATCCTTATCATCGATTAGCTCTAGGTTGGTAGTACTGTTTAAAGACTCCAGTAATCATAGGGTATTTTGTTTTTTGGTGAATTTCACATATATTAGCAAAAAGCAGCAATCGATAAAAACCATGTTGGTAAAATCGACGCGCAGCGCTTCCCTGAAAATCAGGGCTGGTTTTTTATTCGTTTTAAAAGATAATTTATTTAGTGTATTTTTGCGGTTAAGGGATTATAAAAATGACGGGTTGTCATTTAAATGAGGAAGGGCTCTTAAAAAAGAGTCCTCTTGGGCATGAAACTAATAAGTCCTCGAAGGTATTTTCGACGATAAATTGTGCTCGTTGAGAACGTTCGTCATTACATTATTATTTAAGATAAAAATAATTGCCGGATTAATTAAGGAGGACCCCAAGCTTATAAATCGTAATTTAGAAAAAGATTGTTTTTGGGAGGTGGGGGGAGATCAAAAAGTTGTGCGGCTTCGAAAACTGTCCTTAACGAGTTTATAAATCTTTTTTTTACGTATTAATCGAAGGGGCAGTTTGGAACATTCAACTAATAACTGTAACTGATAGAAAGCAATCAGTCACGAGAGTTTTGAAGGGATGGTTACATGAAGGGTAAAGGGTATAATTCCAATTTAGCTTGCGTCAAAAAAAAAAAAAAAAGTAATAAGGCTCATCCTCTGTATTAAATGGTCCCTCCTCTCATTATCTACTTTTTATTTCTGAGCCCTAACAGCCTACAGATGTGGCCGGAGTAAAATTGATTCAACTTTTTTTTTGGGGGAATTCGAATCATTTTAAACGAGTCGTCATCCGCGCGCTCATTACAGGGAAGGAATTAGGCGGAAAAGATAAATCGTAATAGGTTCCTCTGATTCTGATTGACGGCTGGACATTTTGCACAGCCCAGCCCTCATTTGGTTTTAAAATCGTACGATTTAGCAGAATTTTTCGCTCGTAATTTTCCTTCTAAAACTGTTAGGTATATGCTGAACTTTAGCCTTTTGACGTTGGATTTAACAATTTGATAACCGTTGATTAGTGGCTGAAGGGAATGGGCTGGGGATTAAACTCTGTTCTTTCCTTTAAGGAAGATAGATAATGAAATAGAGACGGAGGGGAGCAATAGAAGGCGGAGAGGATTACTAGATCACTCTATTACTCTTCTTTCTTGACAATGCTATCTCCGTCTGGGTCTCGAATAAAATCAGAAATGTTGCTTTCATATCGCCAAGAAAACAAAACCGTTATCCTCTCCCTTTCCCCTCCAAAGTTATGGCGATTCTCTACGAGGAAAAAAAAATATTTATTTAGCTTCCTACATGCTATGAATGTTTAAAAGAAGAAGATCGACTCTTAAAAAATGCGACGTCGTAAAGAGATAAAGATTTTATCTTTACGTGATATTGTTCTAAATATTAGCCGTTTCCCTTAACACATTAGCGGCAATTTAGTTTGAATAATTTCTCTTAAAGGAGCTATCACTTGCACGGCTTGGTGCGACTAAAGTGGGTGTAAAGGGGGTAAGGATAATAGACAGACTCATATCTTCAATCTAGGCATTAGCGGGTCTCCTTTATCTAAAAAAATGTCTACATTGTAGGTGCTTATTAACTTTGAATTTTTCAACTGTTCTTAGCTTTAAGTAACATTTAAAACAAAATCCCGTTGGGGATGAGTCGGGATGCCCTTCACCAAATTCTCCAAATACTCCTTTTCCTCATCGAAAAATCCCTTGGATTCATTCAAGATTTATTAAAAACTTCCCCTCATTATAAAATTAAAAAATCAGTACATCAAAACACTCTTAAGAAAAGATGGAGCCCGAGAAAAAAAAAGAGTCATTTTGTTTTAGACGTTTTCTACAATATCTCGGAGGCTGGGGCGCTCTCTGGAGATCCACGGGTACTCGAGAAAGGAAAAACAGAAA
>JACGAQ010003059.1:0-33574 GCA_014119065.1 Orius insidiosus | reverse complement strand
ACGTTTTCTTAAAAATAATGGACTGTTTTTCTTTCTTTGATATTGCTTTATTTTATAACTATTATATTAATGTTCCTTCAATTATGCCCCTGTTACTTAATTTTTAATATGTATCTAATAAACCTAGTCTTTTCCCTGATTCTAAGCACATTGCTCAAAGTGTTTTTTTTTTTTATGAATTCCAAAATTTTTTTTGTTCTTAACTGTGATATTTTGCCACTTTTCGTTTTCTCCAAATTTTTTTTTTTTTTGCAATATTCTGACAAAATTTAACAAAATAGAGAAAAAAAATTTTTAATGAAAGGTTATAGGGCTCGGTGCAAAATGTAAATAGACAAATGTTTATTTAAAAAAAAGGAGTTGACTTAAAAAATTAATTTTTTAAAAATATTTAGTATTTTAAGTGTGCAGACATACTTTGTTTTCAAGGTATGTTCCTTGGTTTCCAGCTAAAGCACTTGATATGGTTTTTTTTCTTTTCTTTTTGTAAATAGAGGCAAGGTTGTTAATGTTAATTGTGTATGAATTTATTAACATTATACAGAATAAATTAATTACTATTTATGTTTGTATATCCTAAAAATCGTTTTTTTTTAATAGTTTCCTCGTCATTTTTAGTGACTTCTACTTCTTCGAGGAGGTACAAACTTATTAAAAAGTTTGATGTGGAAGGGGGTACGGCAGTAATTAATAAATGGGGGCTACGGCAGTATTAATTAATTGGGGGTAAATTAATTGGTGCTACGGCTGTAATTAATTAATTGGGGCTACGGCAGTAATTAATCAATTTAATTAATATTGGGGGCTACGGCAGTAATTAATTAAGTAAGTAATTAATAATTGTGGCTACGGCAGTAATTAATTAATTGGGCTACGGCTAAGGCTACAGCAGTAAGTAATTAAGGCTACGGCAGTAATTAATTAAGGCTACGGCAGTAATTAATTAAGGCTACGGCATAATTAAAGGCTACGGCAGTAATTAATTAATTAATTGGGGCTACGGCAGTAATTAATTAATGGTCTATGGCAGTAATTAATTAATGGTCCAGGCAGGTCTCTTTTCTCCTCGTCTCAATACTTGGATTAATGATTGCCAATGATTTTATTCTATTATTATTTTTCTTTTAAGACAATAGAGATAGGAAATATAAAATAAACAAAAGTTCTTAAGAAAATGTAATTTGAAAGAAGGAACATATTTACAGTTGGTATTTAAAAAAAATTACAGGTATAAACTAGCGGCAAAAACGATGTCCCTTTTGATCATTCTGATGCCTTCATGAATTTAATTTCAAGATCTTGATTGCCTAAGGTTTTCGCAGCCTGGATAAACTGCCTCATGAGTTCCTCGAGTCGCCTAAGACATCGGATGATATTTCCTTCGAAGACTTCGGACATTTTGCAGACTTCCATGAATGAAGAACCGTTGCACCAGGCGAGTACGACTTCGGCCAAAAACGGTTTTACTTGATCAAATAACCATCTTTGTCTATATCAAGTTTTGCTTCGATGCAAACATTGAGGATCCTCTTAGCGAGCTCTTGGTATGCCGAAGCGGTCCTACAAGATCGTCAGTACTTTTGAATTCGCATTCCCTTTTTCTTCACATACAAAACAACTTAACAACGCAGTCGCATTTTGAGGACTCAAATCATTAAAAATCCCAGCAAAAAGCATCTCTGTCAATAAAAGTTCATCTGCACTACTTATCTCACATGCTACACGACCTTTTAACTCAATAACATCAGCTTCCGTACAGAACTCTAACGCCTCAAAACTCTTTTACGACATTTCAGTCCTCCATGTGTAAAAGAGAAAGACATTTATTGATTTCTTGATTCAAATTCTTCTGCTGAACAGCCAATTTATTCTTCTCTTCCAATTTATCCAATAAAGAATCCAAATTTGAGATTTTCTTTGCTTTATGGTTTTCAACTCTTGAAGACAAATTCTGCAACTGTTGATCCAACTCTAAAAACCTTTCGTTTTGTATCCTCATTTTTTGATCGGATCTAAAAGCGGGAATTTCCCTTTAAAACGTTCATCAACTTCTTTAATGCTATACTCGCTGAAGCCATACTGTCTTCATCTCTTAAATCTTTAGGCAAAACTACACTATTGAACTCAGCTCTACAATATTAAAATGTGGCATAGTGACCACACATAGTTTGCCATTTTTGTCGCATCTTTTTGGTCTTTTTCTGTTGAAGATGGATCAATCATAAGTAAAACGTCGACAAGCAAAGTTCCTTGTTCCATTGGACTTTTCTTTTTTGAATTAGTCATTTTTGAATTCAATAACATCCCCCATCCGAAATCTTTTTTTATTTTTTTCAATAATCTTCACTAGACGCCAGGCCTTAAAAACTGTTGGAGAACATCAGGGTTATGAATATACGTCAAATATTCATCATAAAGTTGTTCTTTTTTTTTATCAATCCATCATAATTTGATATTTTTTTCATTTTCGATACTAAACTTGGAAAGTTTTTTTTCAACTTCATCTAATTCTTGTTTTAAAACAGGAATGTTGGTGTGATTTTGGAATTGAAAGAAGCTTCTGTCGAGAAGATATTCTGGGTTGATGTCATCTACACGGATTAAATTGAGAATCATGTTGTAGCTTAAATGAAAAGCAGAGTTTAAAGCGTCGGCTTTTCCTTGAAACATTGCTTTTCCTACGGAAGGTCCGAATTCTTCTTCCATCATGACGATTACGGTTCCTTTATCGTCAAGACCTCTTCTTCCAGCTCTTCCTGACATCTGATATACTCTCCTGATGTAATCGTCCTGCTTTCTTTTCCATCGAATTTTTTCGTGGCTGTAAAAACGACTGTTTTTGCAGGCATGTTAAGACCCATGGCAAACGTCTCCGTGGCGAACAGTGCTTTGATAAGTCCTTCAGAAAACAAAACTTCGATTGTTTCCTTTAAAATTGGAAGAAGTCCTCCATGATGGATGCCGATACCACGGCGCAAGAGGTAGAACGTTTTCAACTTGAGGTAAACTCTATCTTCTTCGGACAAAATGTCCATCGCATTTTGAAATATTTCGTCAACAAGTTTTTTCTCTTCTGCTGTATTGAAATTTAATTTTGAAATCTGCATAGCGTAAATTTCACAGTCTTTTTTACTAAATGAAATACAATTGCTGGGGACAAATTTTTCTCGTTGATCATCCGAACAATTTTTAAAATGCTTGTTTCTTTCCCTTCGTTTTAGCGCCTCTTCTATTCTGATTTTCCGCTCTGGTGGGAGGATTCGCCACAAGTTTCATGGCCAACTCGAAATTTTTTTCGTTGAACGCGCCCTTTTCGTCGACAACAAGATGCAAACAGTCTCCGCCGACCGGAAAAATGTAGTGCTGTAAAGGAGTCGGTCGGAAATCAGTGTAGACGACATGACACGGCTGGCTATGAATATGGGCAACCCATTCAGCAAATTGTCTCGCATTTGGGATCGTAGCGGACAAAAAACATAATGAACATTATCAGGAGCAAAATTAAAGTCTCTTCCCATACGACACCTCTTTCTTTATCTCTCATATAATGAATTTCGTCAAAAATCACCCAAGAAACTTCCTTTATAATGACTGAACCGCGATAAAGCATATTTCTTAAAATTTCTGTCGTCATAATTAACAACCGGCAGTCGGATTTATGGTAACATCCCCAGTTATTAATCCGACATCTTGAAATTCTTCTTGAAACTCTCGATATTTTTGATTACTCAAGGCTTTGATGGGTGTCGTGTAGATAACTCTTTGTTTATTTTTTAAACTTTTCAATATCGCATATTCACCGACGACTGTTTTTCCTGATGAAGTGTGAGCAGATACTAAGACAGATTCGTCATTTTCAATGCACATGATGGCCTCTTTTTGAAAGGGATCCAACAGAAATTTGTATTCCTTCAGTAAAGTTTTGGGACGCGTTAACGGCTTGTAAGGGATCTCAGGTGGCAAAGCGACTTCATGAAGACACATCTCTAAAGCTTCGACGACATGAATTTTTATCTGAGGAGTATCTAAATATTCTGTTTTACTCCTTACTATTGTTTCCTCTTCTTTAACACTTTCGATCCGCGCCTTTTTCTTTCGACTTCATCATTCTGTGTTTTTTTCTTTTTTCTTACCTAAAATTTGAGCCAAACGATTGGCCTGCGCGTTTTTTTCGATTTCTGTAGCCTCTTCCTTGCTAGACTCTTCAAAAACGTTAAAAACATCCATCTTTCCAACTCACCGGAATTTAAACTGTGATATAAACACAAAAGCATGCAGCTTTTATAAATTATAACCTTATGTAAAGGTTGAAAATATGATTGTTATAGATCAAAATGGCCAATTGTGTTCAGTGTTGTAGAAGATGGGGCTTTTAAAATGATGGGGGCTCTTAACTCTTTACATTTCGAGAACTCGCTAAGCTTTTTTTGATCATAAAGATTGGACGATTAGTTCTCGAGAAATCTGAAATTGAAGGCAAAAAAGTATGAAAATCCTGCTATGTCCTCAAACACTCTAAATCAGTGATTCTCAAAGGGGGCGCTGAGAAATTACTGTGGGGCGTTATGCAAAATTTGGGTAAAGGGGGAAATGGCTAAGTGGCCAGCCATGGAGGCGTTAGCATGAGTCCTTTTTTTTTAATTTAATTTTTATTGCCGCCCGTTAAGTAAAGGGCCAAAAACTTATCCGCCCGTTAAGTAAAGGGCAAAAATTTAACCGGCCCATTAAGTAAAGGGCAAAAACTTAACCGGCCCATTAAGTAAAGGGCAAAAACTTAACCGGCCCATTAAGTAAAGGGCAAAAACTTAACCGGCCCATTTAGTTAAAGGCAAAAACTTAACCGCCCGTAAAAAAAAATTGATCGGCCCGTTAAGTAAAGGGCAAAAATTTAACTTGCCATTAAGTAAAGGGTAAAAACCTAACCGCCTGTTAAAAAATTTAACCGGCCCGTTAAGTAAAGAGCGAAAATTTAACCTACCCGTTAAGTAAAGGGCAAAAACTTAACCATCCGTTAAAAAGTTAACCGGCCCGTTAAGTTAAGGTAAAAACTTAACCACCCGTTAAAAAATTTAACCGGCCCGTTAAGCAAAGGGCAAAAATTTAACCGGGCCGTTAAGTAAATGGCAAAAATTTAAACGCCCGATAAAAAATTTAACCGGCCCGTTAAGTAAAGGGTAAAAATTTAACCGGGCCGTTAAGTAAAGGGCAAAAACTTAACCGCCCGATAAAAAATTTAACTGGCCCGTTAAGTAAAGGGCAAAAACTTAACCGGGCCGGTAAGTAAATGGCAAAAACTTCAACGCCCTTTAAAAAATTTAACCGGCCCATTAAGTAAAGGGCAAAATTTAACCGGGCCGTTAAGTTAAGGACAAAAACATAACCGCCCGTTCAAAAATGTAACCGGCCCGTTAAGTTAAGGGTAAAAACTTAACCACCCGTTAAAAAATTTAAACGGCCGGTTAAGTAAAGGGCAAAAATTGATCGGCCCGTTAAGTAAAGGGCAAAAATTTAACTTGCCATTAAGCAAAGGGTAAAACCTAACCGCCTGTTAAAAATTTAACCGGCCCGTTAAGTAAAGAGCGAAAATTTAACCGACCCGTTAAGTAAAGAGCAAAAACTTAACCACCCGTTAAAAAGTTAACCGGCCCGTTAAGTAAATGGCAAAAACTTAACCGCCCGATAAAAAATTTAACCGGCCCGTTAAGTAAAGGGTAAAAATTTAACCGGCCGTTAAGTAAAGGGCAAAAACTTAACCGCCCGATAAAAAATTTAACTGGCCCGTTAAGTAAAGGGCAAAAACTTAACCGCCCGTTAAAAATTTAAACGGCCCGTTAAGTAAAGGGAAAAAATTTAACCGGCCGTAAGTAAATGGCAAAAACTTCAACGCCCTTCAAAAAATTTAACCGGCCCGTTAAGTAAAGGGCAAAAATTTAACCGGGCCGTTAAGTAAAGGACAAAAACATAACCGCCCGTTCAAAAATGTAACCGGCCCGTTAAGTAAGGGAAAAACTTAACCACCCGTTAAAAATTTAAACGGCCGTTAAGTAAAGGGCAAAAATTTAACCGGCCGTTAAGTAAAGGGCAAAAACTTAACCGCCCTTTAAAAAATTTAACCGGCCCGTTAAGTAAAGGGCAAAAATTTAAATTTTTATTTTAAAAAATAAAGGAGGAACTGGCCCAGAGTAGGCTTTTGCCCAAATGCCATGCCATCAGCCATCATTATGGCAGAAATAGTAGATAAACCAGACACCCACAGAGTCTAATATTTTAAATAAATTCTTTATTTGAGGTGTACTATTTTAAAAAGTGTTAATATATTTTTTAAACAAATTATTGTGCAGAACAAACAAGTTAATATATTATTTAAAGATAAAAAACAATCTCTTTAAGAGTTCTGTGGTTTTCTTAGGTTAAGTTCAATTGGAGACGTTGATTTTACGGTTAAGAAATATCTGGCTTCTTCTTTCGGCTTGTATGTTGACGGAACTAAAATGTATCTTCCAGCCGGCATCTTTTCCATTTCCAAAACCACAAATCCAAGTCTAAAATGAAAAATAAAAAAAGGAAGAAAACTTGAATTTAGAGACCTGTATGGACCTGTTGTTGTTGGCTTCATAGATGAGGAATCTTCAGGATAAAAGTCTAAACCAATTCTGAACTGCGTGGGCGCTTTTAAATCTATACAAACATTCCTGTTTCTTTCAATACCAAAATGTATTCAGGATTATCGTCGTAAGTTGGGTAATTCCGACAACCGCCGGCTGTTTTTCCTTTCCATTCACCATTCGTAATCTTAAAAAAAGCTTTACATTTTTATATTTTAAAATTAAAGATTACTTTTCTGATATAATTAAAACCATCGTCGATCGGCTCGAGAATGAAAGGACATGTCGAGTAGGCCCTCAATGTGTAATAAATTGTCGTCGTTTTTTCATATTGAGACAAAACGAGGGTAAAAGTTCGTTTTTTCGTTTTGTCCAAGTCGATTTTGACAAGGAAATGAGGGCTGTTGATTCTGACACCATCCAAAAATGGCGGAGGATCATCTGTAAAAATAAAACATTCATACTTTTAAAATATTCTACAAGTGCCGAAATTGGTAGTGAATAGTAGCTTACAAGGATAATAAACTCTTTTTCCTCCGTTTGTATACACCAAGACGGTTATATATTCTTTGTTGTATCTAAAATCTTCGATGTCTGTGATATGACGGGTTAAAAGAATCCAGGTTGCTCCGCTTTTTATTTTCGATTCAACCTTAAGGCGGAACTGAGGATTGTCGCCAATCGTGTAGCAGTCTTTTGCAGGTCCGACACCTGCCGACCAAGCCCTAAAAAAAGGCATCAAAATTTGGATTTAAGGATCTAAAAAAACGTACTGATGGAGGCAGAAAGTATAAGAGAACAAACTAGGGTTCCAGTTGAGGTAGAAGACGTCAAAAAGTGAAGGACGGATTTGTAATCGATCCAGAAGACTCCATTGTCAAAATAAGCGGCTTTTGTAGGATCGTAATCAAGCAGCTGGCACAAATTCGCATCCCAATGAGTAACATCCAATTCTGAATAGTTACCTTTCCAGCGGACATGAGACCATGGGTTTTTCAGTTGGAATAATTTCACACCCTTTAAAAACGAATAAAAAAAAATTGTAGTATTCAATCATACTTCAACTTGACGAATATCTAAAACGGCGTATGCATGAAGGGAGACAAGACCAGCTCGATCTGCTTCCGCTTGTGTCATTTCAGGTGTGGCAACCGTCAATAAAAGATCGCCTCTTTTCATCCTCTGGCTTAACATTCTAAAAGTTGCTTCAGCATTAAAAGTCTCTTCTTCATTTTGTATCAATATTCTCTCCGGTATCCACCCAGTCAAAGCATGAAGATCAATATTCTAAAATTCAAATCATTTTATTTTAATCCTTAATTTTTTCTTACGCTATTAGATCCTGGAAAATTGTAGCCTCCCATGACTTTCATGTAAGCTTTTTCCAACAGAGAAATCCATAGTTCGCCCTTTCTTGTCGAAAAAGAGCTCAAAAGTTGATTCTTTTTATTCACAGGGAGCGTATCGTCAATTATAACTTTTCTCTGGACTCCATTTATCATCAATTTTATCATATATTTTCCTAAATTTAACATTAAAATAATTTAAAATTTTAAAAATGTACCGCTAGGATTATAAATCGGCTGGCGATTTTTTCGTCTTGGAAAAAAAATATTTGTGATAAGCCTTTTTCCAAATTTTCTTTCATAAAGTGCAGCGACAGATAAAGAAGCGACAAAAGAGCAGTCGGAAATGATCTAAAATTGAAAAATTAAGATGAAAAGAAAGAAAAAAAAATTACGGTTTGTTTGATGGAAAAGCAGTCGATGAAATCTCCATGGATCAAGACTGGATTTTCATACAATTGGGACGGTCTCACCCATTGGTGAAAAACTTCGAGTTGCTTTGGTGCCAAACGTAAAGCACCATCTTTGTCCGAGAAAGGTATCGGATAATTAAAACTTTAAAAAGAAAAACTTGATGACTTAGTATCTCAAAACCTGGACCAATCGACTTTTTTTTCCTTTCTTCCAGAAAGTATTCAAAAAGTCAAATTAGTCTTTAACTTACGTTTCATTATAATCGATAGACATGAACGGTACAAATTCAATATTGTTAATTTTAGAAGTTGCGAGTAAAACATGTTTTTCACTTTCGCTATATTGCCTTTTCCCGCTGACAGTTAAATTGACGCTATTGGCCCTTTGAACAGGCATTCTCTTTGAAGCCCTTGGACTTCCTAAAAATTGATATAAGTCCTTTTTTTCCCTTTTTGAGCCCTTCAAAACTACCTGAAGGAGACGACCCTGGAGATGGGGATCTAGCTAAATTGTTTTTGATATCATCAACTCTTTCTTTAGCTTGTTTTAAGATAGTTTCCAATTTTTCTTTAAGCCCACGATGAGTCACTTTTGTCAGCTGAAATTCATTAAATTTTAAGCAACTTTTTTTAAAAATTTATTTACTGCAGAAACTGTAGCATCGACAGCTTCAAGATAAAGTTTTAAAGCAAGTTCAACATCGCCTGATTCATCTGAAGTTAATGCTTGACTAAACAAGAAACGGCATTGTCCCAAAAGCACCATTTCGGGATGTTTCATTTGTTTATAGGTTTCTGAAAAGAAAATTTAAATTTAAAATTAATTTGATAGACTTACTCGGGACGGAAATGAAATCTGCTCGACTTTTATATTCTTCGGCTTTTTTAATCCAAACGGGACCGTTAACGCTGTCATCTCCGGCTGCTTCGTTCAACAAAGAGGCCGCCTGATTGTAAAAATAAGCAGCGGCGTCGATAAAACTACTTTTGTCATATTCCACGGCTTTTTTCGCCAACGCTTGAGCCTCTTTTACAAGATCCATCGCTGGTCCTGCCCTAAAAGACTGAAAAAATAAAAATTTTAAAAAACTTTTTTAAATATTTTGAAGTTTGGTTTTTTTGTACAATAATACTAAATCAGGCTTCAAAGCTCAGTTGAGAATTGCCCCGGATAGGCAGGGACGTAGGTTCCAATTCTACTGAAGCTAGAATTTTTTTAAATTTGATTTCTCTTTCTAACTTGGTTTTTCTTTTAAAAAATAAATTCCAAGTTTACTCACAGGAGGGCCAATTCTTCTCGGCATTTTCGATAAAAACACTTGATCCATGGCAAACTTTAAATCCATCCCTCAATTTTAACCCACGACCCCACAAATTGTTTATGTTGAAATTTGAAAAATAAATTGAAACATTTTTAAAATAATATGTGAAATTCAAAAATGATATTGGAAAATTTAAAAAAAGAATCTAACCAATGAATACTTAAATTTCCATTAGCCAAACAACGAAAAACCTATGACGTTTATATCATAGAACTAGGGATCAAGAAAAGTACACCTCATTCAGTGAAAAAGAAAAACCAGCGCATTATTAATCTTTGTTAGGATTTACTTGGAAGATTGAATGGTTAAACCTCAACCGTTTCTTACCAATAACTTACGATTAGTAACTTTGTATAAGTTTACTTCAATTATTAAAGATGGAAAATTAATTTCAAAACAGAAAGTTCTGAATGCCCTTCTTAGAAGGATCCGGAAGTTAAAAAAGTGCAATAAAAAGATATTTTTGGTTTATTTAACAAAAATTAAGCATCGACATCCAAACTACTAACCTTTAATCAGAGAAAATACAAAAATAATGGAAAACTAATGGGGTTTAGGCTTATGGCCGTCGACGTAGAAATTTCGAGTAGCTTTCGGCAAAGTGAGTTCCATCCCTTCAAGCTCTTTTTTTAAAATAATCTGGCATCCGAGTCTCGAGTTTTCTTTTAGAAAAGGTGCCAAATCTAAAAGGTCTTCTTCTTTATCTTCAGCCGTTGGAAGTTTGTCGCAATATTCGTTCTTGACGTAGACGTGGCAAGTAGTGCAGGCGAGGGACGCTTCGCAAGCACCTTCCATTTCTACGCCATACCTGCAAAGATATTAATAAAACAAAAACGCAAAAAATCTATATACCTATGGGCGAGATAAAGTACGTTGTCGCCAACTTTTCCCCGCACTTGATGCCTTTTTCCGTCTTTATCAATATATGCGATATTTACTACTTCTTTCTCACTTTTCGGATCTTCCCACTCGTATTCACCGTGGCGCAAAAATGGCGACCTACTTAGGCTTCGAGTGAAGTTTGTCTTGAAAATATATTTGCTACATAAGTTGTATCCAAATAAAAACATAGCCCATCAAATAAAATAAACTAAAAAGTTGAAAAATTACATACTCAAGATCATATGTTTGTTATCTTATCTATATAACCTTAAACACTTCTTATCAATAGGGTAATGTAAGGTTATCTGTTATCAATCGCATCAATTTAAAATTGGTGAACTAATGACAGATAGTATGAAAAATAATTATTTTATACCTCCTTTATTGATATTAATCAAGAGCATAATTAATTATGAGCTCAGGAGTTGACACTTGTGACGTGGTCATCGATGATAAGAGTTGATAAGCTCTTTCACCTCGCCTATGAAGTGAAAGTTGTCCTCCACATTTCGTCTCGCTTAATCTGGAACTGTAGCGAATTGAACTTTCGAGCTAAAAACATGGAGGAAGCCATTCAAAAATATCAGAAAAAAACAGCTGAAAACTATGAATATGGAACTTCAGGATTCAGAGATAAGTAAGTTTGAAACATTGCCCCTGCTTGATGTTATTTATTTTTTTAAAGGGCGGAAAAGTTGGATTTCCTTGTATTCCGAATGGGGCTTTTAGCCTCTCTACGCTCCAGAGTAAAGAATTCTGCAGTCGGATTAATGATAACAGCTTCACATAATCCTGAGCCAGATAATGGGGTAAAACTTATCGACCCATTGGGTGAAATGTTGGAACAATCGTGGGAATCTTTAGCCACTCAAATAGTGAACGTCCCGGACGAAAAACTTGTGGAAGAGCTTGAAAAAATTTCCAAACTCGTTGGAGCAGATTCACCAAAAAAGCGCTTGTTTTCATTGGTCGAGATACCAGGTAAAAAATCTTGTATGTTCAAAAATTAAATTTCTCTTTTCAGGCCCAGCAGTCCAAGATTAGCTGAAGCGGCGGTTTCTGGAGTTCAAGCATGTAATGGTCAAGTAATCGACGAAGGCGTTCTCTCAACTCCCCTTCTTCACTACTTAGTCAACACTTTCAATACTTCTGAAGATAAAAAATTTCCCAATAAAGATAGCTATTATGCCAGACTTTCATCTTCTTTTAATGCTTTAATGAATGATGTAAGATATACTATTAATTTTTTAGAGTTTTATGTCACAGAAAAATTTCAGGGTCCTAAAAAGAATTATTTTGCTGAAATTGATTTTGACGGTTCTAATGGCGTTGGCTCTTTAACAATAAAACGATTGGCTCCTTTTCTCAAAGACATTCTTAAAATTAATATCCACAATGATGATATTGAGTCTGTTGGGAAACTCAATTTTAAGGTATTTTGAACTATTTCTGAGTAAAGCAAAAAGGTTTTTCTTTTAGTGTGGATCAGATCATGTTAAAGCAAACCAAACGTTTCCTGAAGGATTTGAAATTTTGCCGTTGAGGAAAATCGTTTCTGTGGACGGCGACGCGGACAGGATCGTCTACTCTTATGCTGATAAGAGTGGTAAATTCCATATAATGGATGGTGATAGGATTGCTGTTCTAGGTTGGTTCATTGTTTTTTGGCCATAGAACATTTTAATATTTCCAGTTGCTGAATATCTTATTGACCTAATAAACAAGTCGAAACTGAACCTTGAAGTTGGAATTGTGCAAACTGCTTACTCAAATGGAAATTGTACTAAATACATCACTGAAAATTTGGTAACTTTCATTTTTTATTCTTCTTTAATATTTTTTTAGAAAATTCCTGTTGCTTGTGTACAAACTGGGGTAAAACACCTTCATCACAAAGCGACTGAGTACGACATTGGTGTTTATTTTGAAGCAAACGGTCATGGGACAGTCGTATTTAGTGATAAAGCTTTAAAATTGATAAATGAATCTGCCATGTATGTAAATTTTAATTTTAAAGAAGTTTTAACATTGTTTTCAGTGATGATAAATGGTCATTGAAATTGAAGTTAACTGTTGACGTTATCAATTCAATAGTCGGTGATGCGATTTCGGATATGCTTCTCGTTGAAGCTATTCTGTACGCTAAGGATTGGACCATTCAAGACTGGGAAGCCGCTTATTCCGACCTTCCGAGTAAACTTGCAAAAGTTTTGGTCAAAGATCGCAACGTGATTAAGACGAAAGACGCCTCAGGATTTGTACTCATCCCGTCGGGCTGCAAGAAAAAATCGATTCCATTGTTTCAGAGTACAAAAATGGAAGATCTTTTGTTAGGTAAGACTGTAACTTCAATTAATTTTTTTATTTTCAATTTTTAAAGACCTTCCGGCACTGAGGATGTTGTGCGAGTTTATGCTGAAGCATCGACCCAAGAAATGGCTGACGAACTTGCCTCTCGTGTATCTAAAATAGTGACTGAAATGACCAATGATATTACTTCTAAAATTTAAATTTTATTACTATATACTATATATTTTTTACGTATCATATTTTATTAAATAAACAATGTTGCCTTAATTTTTTTTTGTTTCAAACAGTCATTCCCTTCCTGTGTTGCTCTCTTTAGATTTTCAGCTGAGGTTAGATGTTAACTTTTTTTAGATTACCTATTATGGTTATTAATTATTAAATAATATGCACATGATAAAAACAAAATTATTAATGTAAACTTATAAAGTAGTCGCATTTTCTTACAAATTATTTGTGTTAACAAAAAAAACTGAAGTGATCACACGATAAATCATCTGCAAAAATGAGGACCGAATTTGATATGCGCCCCTCTTCAAAAACGAGTAGGACTTATCCGTCGGCGTTTCAGCAACTTTTCGGCCTCGCAGTTCCAACTCAGGATGCTGCGTATGCATATATTTGTTCTAAAAATAAGATTATTTATTTTTTTAGTACACAATCTACTAAAAACTTCTCAAAACTGTTAAAATATTGCAAAACGAAAGATGACATGAAACTTTTCCGTGGTCAAAACACATTTTCGGATTCCACAGATTCTTTGGCGATGATGAAATTCGACTGTGCTAAATATGAAGAAACGAACCCAAACTATTCAAAATCTATTGTTCAAAAAGGTTTTTTTAAATCCTTTTATTCTGTCATTTAGTTTGCAGACACTCAAGACCGTATGAAAAAATCAAAATCACAAAGACGATTTCAGAAAGGCCACTTTTTTACAAAATGTATTGCTCGAGGCCAAAATATATTAAAAATAAAGGCTCCGACTTTTCCATGTAAATCATTTTTTTCAGAAGTTTTTTCAATAATTCAAAATTTTTAGGGATGAAAATTTGTGCAATTTTTTGAAAAAAAGAAAAACGTAGGTCAAAATATTATTAAATTTGCATCCATTTTTCCCCTTACTATTTTTACAGGAAAAAATGTTTTTGTATATGCAAGCATTTTTTTGAAAAAGATATTAACAGAATAAAACCGAAGAGAACACCCAGGCAGTGCATTTAAAAGATTTGATTATTTATCTAATTTGAAATTTTAGTAGTGATTATGAAAGCACAAGTAATTTGAAAATGTAAGTAGTTTTTCTTTATAGGTTAAATAATTTTGAGGTTATATTTTTCAGACATCTGGAAAAATCGGATGCATACGATGAAAGCACAACGATCATTGTACCTAAAATGTAGTTCAAAAAATGTTTTATTCTATTTTTGATCCTAATAATGTGGTATGCGTACTGTTAAATCAAGTTTTTATACGTCGAAACTTGAATTAACAATGGTTTACAATATTGTCGGCCCTGTGTAAATTCATGGGCATAACAATTATTATTTTTAGCAATAAAACTTCAAGTTCAAACATAATTAAAAAGTTTTCTTCGACAAGAGAGAGAAGAAAGTAAATTCCGAATTTTTATTATTTTATACTAGCTAATCTTTCAGACATGAAAAATTCACTAGAAACCCGATCCAACTTAGTCCTTGGAAAAAAATGATGCTGTACGATAAATTGAACAATTTTATTTTTAAATTTTTACTTTATTTAGAATGTCTGCTGTGGGAGAGGATAGGTTTTTACACCCGGACATTCCACAAGGTGTGAAAAAGCCAAGTCATTCGAAGCAAAGCGTTAAAAATAATTCGTATCCTTTCATTTCAAAAACGAACAAATATTCGTAAGTTTATTTTTTATTTAAAACTGATTGGCTACGAGGTACAACATGGCAAACTTATAGAACCTCATGGTAAATTACGATAGGATCGCTAGCGTCCCCTCACTAACCAATGATTTAAAAACATTTTATAGCCTAATTTTTTTAGAGTGACAGAGTCTGACGATTCATCATCGGTTTCAAAGTTGACAGAAAGGTTTATTATATTACATAAACGTTTATTTTATATTTTTTTACAGCTCAGTACAATCATCAAAATCTGGATCTTCCGAAAAAGAGGAAAAATCACTAAAGAAAGACCAAGAAAATCAAAAAAGTAAAAAATTTGGAATGTTATTAGTTTATAAGGCTATCTCATTTTTTCTCATAGAAAACCTTCGCCGGAAAAAGTTCAGGACTTGTTTTACAAATGAAAGGCCTTTAAACAACTCGAAAAATGAGTAAATAACCATTATAATGTAATATAATTAATTTTTTCTTTATTTGAGAAGAGTATATAAGCCTGACATAGCGTCAGGGCTCGTTTTAGAGAATAAGAGGCCTGTAAAAAAATTTAGAAACGAGTAAGTAAATTCCCTTGTCTGTTCAAAAATTATCGGCGGCCACAGTGGTCAGAGGAGTTGCCCCTGAGGTACTCCTGATCAGAGATGGGCAAAATCTTAATCATGAATATGATTAAGATTTTAAATCATAGGAATATTTTTCTGTGATTAAGAATAAGATTAAAATCTTAATCACAGAGATGATTAAGAATAAAATCTTAATCACAGATATGATTAAGAATAAAATCTTAATCACAGGAAATCTGTGATTAAACTTAATCACAGGAAGTCTGTGATTAAACTCTTAATCACAGGAAATCTGTGATTAATCACAGGAAGTCTGTGATTAATCATAGGAAAATAATGATTAATTATTGGAATTTAGGATTAATTAAGGAAAATAAAGATTAATCATTGGAATTTGGGATTAATTAAGGAAAATAATGATTAATCATTGGAATTTGGGATTAATTAAGGAAATAATGATTAATCATTGGAATTTGGGATTAATTAAGGAAAAAGCTTGATCAATCATCAGAAAGCATTTTTAGCTTGAATATTAGCAAAAACTAAGAAAAAAAAATTTAATACAAAAAATTTACAGTTTTCAAATTCTTAATCACAGGAACTCTGTGATTAATCACAGGAAGTCTGTGATTAATCATAGGAAAATAATGATAAATCATTGGAATTTGGGATTAATTAAGGAAAATAATGGTTAATCATTGGAATTTGGGATTAATTAAGGAAAAAGCTTGATCAATCATTAGAAAAATTGTGTAATCACAGGAATCTGTGAATATTGTCACCTCTCATCACAATTTACTCTCAATAACTAAAAACTCAAAATCTATCAATCTCTAAAACTCCAAAATTTTAATTTTACAACTCCAAAAATTTATAATATTGGCAAAACAAAATTTTGAAAAATTAAATGTACAATTAATTTTGACAAAATTAATTAAAGCGTAAAGTATAAAATTATTCCATTAATCCCTAAATTTATAATTCATAAAATAATAAGCAAACTTCAGTTGAACTACCATAACTATTAATAATCCATATTGTACATTTAATTTTTCAAAAATTTTGTTTTGCCAATATTAAATTTTTGGAGTTGTAAAATTAAAATTTTGGAGTTTTAGAGATTGATTGATTTTGAGTTTTTAGTTATTGAGAGTAAATTGTGATGAGAGGTGACAATATTCACAGATTCCTGTGATTACACAATTTTTCTAATGATTGATCAAGCTTTTTCCTTAATTAATCCCAAATTCCAATGATTAATCATTATTTTCCTTAATTAATCCCAAATTCCAATGATTCCAATGATTAATCATTATTTTCCTTAATTAATCCCAAATTCCAATGATTAATCATTATTTTCCTTAATTAATCCCAAATTCCAATGATTAATCATTATTTTCCTATGATTAATCACAGACTTCCTGTGATTAAGATTTTATTCTTAATCATATCTGTGATTAAGATTTTATTCTTAATCATATCTGTGATTAAGATTTTATTCTTAATCATATCTGTGATTAAGATTTTATTCTTAATCATATCTGTGATTAAGATTTTATTCTTAATCATCTCTGTGATTAAGATTTTAATCTTATTCTTAATCACAGAAAAATATTCCTATGATTTAAAATCTTAATCATATTCACGATTAAGATTTTGCCCATCTCTGCTCCTGATGAACTATCTAATTTTTATTGCTGTTTGTATAGGGATGAAAAAAGACAGAGGGAGAAAAAAGGTCAAAATATAAGTGAAAAAAATCTTTACTCCTATAGTAGTGATGGTAGATTTAAGGAAAATCCAGTTGAAAAGAAGTAAGAAATATCATAATTGAAATTGAGGGGGATTCAAAATAGCCCTCCGGCCTCCATATAAAGGTTCGAAAGCGGGGATATTCGATCAGAAAGATGGGAAGTAACACGTGAATCTGGAGTCCTCTGTTTTTAAATGTTCATTGGTACTTACAAAATGAAGACACCCCGCTTTTGAACCTCTTCGCTAGGAGGGCAAACTTTGTTAATATCTGAAATTCAATTGAGGGGGTTCCTACAAGAACAAGATAAGTCCGAAATCGAAAATTCTCAACCTGCTGAATTTTGTGAAAGGCCTTTTCATGAATTTTTCCCCAGCTGTTGCAAAACGTGACTTGTTTGTTCTTGCTGAATTTTCATTGAAGCCCAAGTACTGCATGTTGGACTTATCTCGTTCTTGCGGAAATAAAGAGGACTAGAATTATTCTCCTGCAAAATGCGCACATTTTGGATCCTCCCGTAGACTTGGACCTGTTCGGTTCTTGCCGAAATGAACTTTTTACTAGATATCGCACACATTCAGGAACAAAATGGCGCCTTAACCGCGTTTTTTCTAAATTTGGACTTATCTTGTTCTTGTAGGAAACCCCTCAATTATAGACCAACAGAAAGAAGCAATTTAGCAAAAAAAGGGAGAGACCCAAAATACGAAAATCCTGGTGTTTCTCGAGGCACAAGTAGAGAAAAGAAAACAGATGACGAAATAGCAAACGAGAGGAATCGAAGCCGAGATAGAGCCCCGAGTAGAAGCCTAATACGAGAGAGAGAACCTCAAACATACGGAAGTACAAGTCGTGACAGGATAGCAAAAAGCGATGACAAATTGAGCCAAGATTCACCTCAAATAATGAGAAGTTCGAATCGAGAGAAGGCACCAAAAAGTCATAATCCTCAAAGTTTAAGTCGTGACAGGATAAGTGATGACAAACTGAGTCGAGATGAACCTCATATTGAGAAGTTCGAGTCGAAACAGGCCAGCACGAAAGCAGATCCGAGACAGAGAACCTCAAACATTCAGAAGTACAAGTCGCGACAGGATAGCAAAAAGTGATGATAAATTGAGATCAAATCGATACAGGGAACCTCAACAATTTAGAAGCACGAGTCGCGATAAATTAGCAAAAAGTGACGATAAATCAAGCTCAAGTAGAGATAGAGAACTTCCAACGTTAAGAAGTTCAAGTCGAGACAGGATAACAAAAAATGAAGAACCCCCAAAATATAGAATTCGAGATAACCTAGAAGATAAGAAGTCAATCTCAAGTAGAGACAGAGAACCTCAAACATATAGAGATAAAATACCAAAAGAAGACAAAAAAGGGGAACCAAAAAATTTAAGTAGCAGAAGTAAAGAGATGGGAAAAAGTGATGATACTCTTCAAAGGAGCCAGAGTCGAGATAAATTCAATAATGACGATAAAATTAGTAAGAAAAAGAATAGAGACACTATGCCTTCTACAAGTCGAAACAAGCAAGCAAAAAGTGACGATAAATTAACCCAGAATGATGAACTTCCATTACTAAGAAGCCAAAGTCGAGATAGGATCAAAAACGATCAAAAACCTCAAAAGAGATACAGAAGTCGAGACAGAGTAAACCGTCGACGAATAAAAAACGAGGATAAATTAAGCCAAGACAAAATACCAATTGACGATAAGAGCGCTAGTCGAGACAAATCAATCAAAAGTCCCAGTCGGGATTGGATAAACAGAAATAATGAAAAGTAAAACAAAATAGAAATAATTTTATTCATTTGTTGGTAGAAGTGAAAAAGTGATCCTATAGTGGACAAAGTAGAAATCTAGTTGGTGAAAGAGGCAAAACTGATGAAAATCCAGCAGAAAACGATCTTCATTATTTAAAAATGTGGTTAGAGACACAACTGATCCAAAACTGTGAGTGCTATGTCCTGTGGGTTCTCTAAACGTCTTTTTTTCGTAGTATAAGGGTGGAAAATGAAACAAAAAGTGATGATGAGAAAAAACCAGAAATATCAGCGGAGGGAACAGAAAGAAAGTCGCCGATACGTCAGGAATTTTTGAAAGAATCGAGCAGCAAAAAAGGCCGTCCAAAAATCTAGACGAGCAGAAACTTAAGTCTCATATCGTCGTCACCCATTTGGGTCAAGGTCCTAAGGAACATGTTCACCCATATAGCTACGAAATCCCGTAAGTCTGCCCGAAGTCCTAATATCCCCTAACTCAGAATAGTTTTAAAAAAAAATGTTTTATTATAGGAAGGAACCCGAGTCGGCGGAGGGAACAACTGAAAGAAAATCGCCGATACGTCAGGAATTTTCTGAACTAAATGATCCTCAAAATTTTAATTTGAATGCAAAACCACAATCAAATAAAGAAAACGTCAACCCGTTTAACTACCCTGTTCCGTAAGGTTTTTTCCCAGAGTTATACTCTAATTTCGGCGTTACAGAAAAATGAACTCCGTTCCTAAGACTATCCCAAAACATGACAAAATAAAACCAGAACTTGTTCAAAATGAAAGGTTGAATACAAAAGCACAAAATATCAGTCCAAAATCGACTAGTGGTTTTAGACCTCATCCTCCAATTCAATATATCGTAAGACAAATACTTCATTTTTTGAGGAAAAAAATTGATGTTTTGGCGAATTTGTTTTCTTGTTTTAGAGAAAAAAAGTATGCAGACAAGTCAGTTCAAACTACGGGAATCATAATGGACTATCACGAAAGCAGGTTTGTTGTCTAGAACGAGATTCTTTCTAGCTCTTTGTTTCCAGAATATTTGCTGACACAGGAAGGAAGCCAAAACAAGATGCAAAAATGTAAATATTCTTTATTTTTAACGATTTCGTACTGTGCCATTTGGCAGAGATCAATTATTGCTAATTTTGAATTTTTTTCTAACTTATTTTTTGACAGAGGTGTTTCGAAAGTTGGAGAAGGAAGCGGAGATAATAGGTTGCTTTTCTGTCAATTTTAAAAATTTTTAGTTATAAATTTTCAGCTCCTCTGAAAATATGCCGAAGAAGAAAAAGCTCCGTCGAGGCGACGTTTACCACGATCCAAACCGCGAAAGAAAGCTGAGTCGGAAACGAGAGCCAAATTCTGACTATCGGGAAGACGACAAAAGCAAAAAGACTCATAATTATAAGCAAACGTAATATTTAAACAAAAATAATTTAAGTAATATTTATTTTTAACTCTTCAAAGAAGGAACAAAACGGAAGACCCCAAAAGGGGCCGAAATCGCGAAGGGATAAATCAAAGTATATTTCAAGTTCTGAGTAATTGTAAAAGGTTATTGGGATCACCTTCAGAGATGAGAAAAATCAAAAATCGAGTTCTTTTGATCGCAAAAACCTTTTATGTTGATTTGTATTTTTTTTTATTAACTCCTTAATTTAATAAAACAGACCTTCTCGCAATGAAAGTAGCAGCTCCCGAGAAAGGAAGGACGAAAAACCGTAAGTCATAGTGATATAAATATTAAATAAAATAATGTATTAACAGTAGAGCATCTCGAAGAAAAGGAAGTAGTTCAGAGAAAGGAAGGATAAAAAGTAAGTTTTTTAGACACTTCCATGTCGTCATATCTAACAAAATATTTCACTTAAAGAGTTTCTCGAGGAAAGGCAAGTTCTCGAGGAAGAAAAGATAATAAACAGCAAAAAGATAAACAGTAAGTCTAAAAAAAAATTCCTCTCCCATAATCCTTCTCAAGGGAAAAACCGCCTTATTTCATTTATATTTTACATTTTTTTTTTTGAAAGACATAGACGAAAAGCAAAGAGCAGCAATACATCCAAAAGTCGAGAAAGCAGCAAAAAAAGGTGAAAATATTGTTTTTTAGTGCAAATTAATTATTTTTTGTGATAGAAAATCGCGGAGAAGGAAGAGCAGAAAAAAGGGGAGAAATGATGAATATTCGAATGTATTTGTACTCCGATAGAATCAATGTAAATATTAATAAATTCTTGAGTTAAGCATCTTTTAGAGATGATTAGGAAATTTAATGATCGATTTTGTTTATGTTATTTTTAGGGAACATTTTAAAATTGACTGCATTATGGTGGATGAACCCGTTAAAAAATCTAAAGTGGATAAATGTGTGGTGACCGAATTGAAATTCAATTGCCAGTAAGTTTTATTTATTTATTTCCTTTATAATTATTTATTGATTATTAACTTTCTCAAAAATTACCTGTACTCATGGGGTCATTGGCTAGTGACTTGTAATTTTTTTTTTTTTTTCTCAAAAGGTACGACTTGGAAGTTTCACAACAGTTTTCGCCGGTAAATTACAGTCTGTCGAAAAAAGATGTCAGGAAGAAATACGGAAACTCAGTCCCCCATTTTGGGTTCTTTTCGACAATTTAATTGCTGTCGTTTGGGCGCTCAACAATCCTTCGAAACAAGGACCCGGGATCGTCCACTTAAACTGGGCGTTGGAATTTCTGAGAAGCACCGAAGAAAAAGGTGAATACGTCGAACCCATCGGGTCCCTCATCAAAGCTATCGAAATCGAAATTATGAAAAGATATTGCGATTTAAAGTAAAATTGTTTAAAAAATAGGAAAGTTAATTAATTTTTGTTTTTAGAAAAATGCACATGATTTCACTCTACGGAGAGTTGAAACAAAAATGATTTTAAATACACATATTGTTGAAACGGTTTATTATTAGTTATACGTACTTGTGGGTATTAGGTGGTTGTTTCTACAGAACTGTATTAAAAAAAATTGAAAGGAAGCCATGATACAAAGTAGGGGACCAATCGTGTTGTAGAAGGCGGGGTAAGAGGCGTGGAAACCATCGACTTTTCCACTTGAGTTCCCAGTCATCCTCAGCATCCCTCTCGACGAGTATCTCCTTAGATCTTTTCCTTTCTCGTGATATGAGTGACGAAGAAAGGGGGACGAGAAAACCGAAGTGTGCCCGCTGCAGAAACCACGGTTTCATCGCCTGGTTGAAAGGACACAAAAAAGACTGCCCGTTTTCCACATGCAACTGCGCCAAATGTGGCCTCATTGCTGAAAGACAGCGCGTCATGGCGAAACAAGTTTGTCTAAAATTCTTTTATGTGGCTTTTTTAATTGAGAAAAATCATTTTAGGTCGCTTTAAAACGCCAACAAGCCGCTGAAGACAATCTCGCCTTAAACTTAAATCAAGCAGTGACAGGAAAAAGATTTCGATATTTACCTCCAGGGCCTATAGTCTCTTCATTACCTTTAACTTTAAAACACGGTAAAATGTCTTCTTCTCTAAATGGATTAAGATGTCAAATTTTTCAGAAACGTCAGTGGCGGAAAACGAACGTGAAAAAACGGCGAAGAGACGCGCGAGTCTTGAGATTCTAATGAAACTTTGTCCCGACCGCAAAAGGTCAGTTTTGGAGTTGGTTTTCAGCCGTTGCGACGAGCAGTTGATGAGCGCCATCGAGCTCTGCCTTTCATCAATCAAAGAAGGTGGACGCGAAAGCGGCGAAACGACTGAGGCGGTACGACACCACAATTCCGCCTTTTCCCCACCGGCCGCTCATCAAGCTTCCAGGGCTTTACTCCAACCTCCGCCTTCTCATTATTTCAACCCTTGTTTACCCCAATTTTCGTAAGCTCTAACTTTTAAAAGAAATTTACTTTTACCATCTTTTGTTTTCCAGTAGCTGCCCTTACTACACAACTCCGGCAACTTTCGGCTTCAACCCAGTCCTTTTACCACCACCTCACGATCTCGTATGCGACGAATGTAACAAAAAAGAGTAATTTTTAACTCTTTATGTATAAAAATAAACTATCTCATTATTTATGTAATTTGTTTAACTAATTTAATATTAACGTTGACGTAATCTGTATGTATAATTTCATTATAAAATAAATTAATAAAAACGTTTGCTTTTGTTGATTTCATTAATGCTTTTTTCTGAAATTACCTACCTTAAACAATAAAAAAGCTGGACAGTCGAAATAAAAATGCAATAAATTTTAACATCCGAACTTAAATAAGTCGGTTAATAATAGTCGATAACAAACTCAAAATTAACTTTTTCTTGTCCGGAGCAAGTTTTTACAGGAAACGAAAAGAAACCATACTTTTTAGAGCTTCATAATGTAAAAATTCTAGCCGAGAATGCGCTGTTGCAGGCCCTGTTGTTGGTTATCAAACCTTTGGTTAATACCCAGTAATCTGCTCTTTCTTTTTGTCGAAGAAACTTGAGAATATCTCAATACTCTGCGTTAATTAGCTGATATCCCCGCCCCTCAATTTCTTGCGTACGCAGCGAATAAAGAAGAATAAAAAGAAAAGAAAAAGGAAATATTTCTTGAAACGAAATTGTGTTTCATTGGCCCCATTTGTTGCCTTGACACCTTTCTAAGCCCTCCCTCAAGATATTTATAAGGGAGATGAAATTAGTCCGCTCCCCTCAACTGACAGCTTAATGGATCTCTGTTTGTTTTGTAACATTCCTCTTTTTTTCTTCAGAAGAATGAGAAAAAAAATCGAATTTATTTACCGCGGGATTTCCATGGAAAAATACACGGATAGAATCACTTCAAAGGTTGCCAAAAAACGTAAGGAAGGCGTTAAAAAAATATATCGGAAGTTTATTATTAAGATTGTTTTCTTTAAAACCGTTGGTATCTCATGTGTGGCCGCAGATGTACCCAAAAAAATAGGAAAAACAAAGACCACACACATGCATTAACGGAAAGGTGTTGAGTTACTTTGATTGACACATGTCTTTCTTTTTATTTCCGAATGACGAATTCCGTTTCTATTTTCTTTTGTAACCGGGAGGTCGGAAATATTCGATTTTAACGAAAAATCATTTTTTGATCCCTTAGACTTCTGTATAAAATCTAAAAAAAATTCTGTTGTCTACATAACTTTTTATCTACTATATTGTTATTCTTTAGTTGATATTCATCATTGAAGAAAAAAAAGAAGAAAATAAAAAGTCTTGAAACTGGACTCCTAGCTTTATTTTCTCTTCGAGTCTTCGACGAATTCGTTGGGCAAACAGGGGCACCCCTCGTTTTGTATGCCGCCTCGAGGATTTGAAATCAAGTCGGGAAGGTTTTTATTGATCCGATGATTGAATTAGTGGTTAATCTAGTTTGTGTCTCATGTTTGCCCGTCTCTGGTTTCATTGTAAACATTCATAACTGATTTACTCCTTCTGTTTTCTTTGCTCGGATCAAATTCGGGATTGATCATTGGAGTCGTGAAAGAAGGATGAAGGGGAACATCCTTTCCAGGATACTCGAAACGTTAGTTTGCCACAATATTGGCTAAGGGTGATTGAAACTTTTATTTAAAAAAAAACTCCATACAATGCGATGTCTTTTAATTCTCTTCAAGTAGATGTTCTTACACTCTAATGTTCTCTGCAGATTTTTTTTCTCCTTTCATTCTTCGTTCTATATGATGTAGATACAAAGGTTAAGTAGTTTAGGTTAGGTTGTTTTACGTCCCAACATTAATATCAATCAATATGGAGAAAAATATTTACGGAAGGAGTGTTTAACACAAGTTTCCACAGAGAAAACGTAGAAAATTTTCTCTTCGTTCCCTCCCTCGAATCCATAAGTGCTACAGAGAAGGGAAAGATAATGAATTGTACAAGCAGAAGCCAGGGGGCGTTTGTCTGGAAAGACAAATACAAGTTACCACCGTCCTTCCTTTTCATTTCATTTGGAAAAGACGTGAACTGATTTTTGTTTATTTACGTCGGATTTTCGCCTCAAGAGAAAGAGAGAGAAAAAAAAAACCGAAAGAAAAACATCGCCCTGAGCACAAGATCCCATTGGGAGTTTTTCAAATCCCAAAAGGCCTCAAGTTTCGATTTTTCTAGAATCCGAAAATGACAAAATACTTACAGTTAGCATTGTTTCTATATTTTTGTAGTATCCACTGCCTCATAGACTTGGGAGCAATCAATTCACCTTACTGAAGTCCAGTATGCAGAGTGGGGGAGGCAATCTAGCGTCTAATTACATGAACTATAATATATTCAGCCATCCGATCCCGATGATGTTATCCTTGGCTACTGGAGAAGAAAAATTGATAGAATAAAAGTTGTTGGAAAAAATTCTGTATGGCCACTCTGTGGGTAAAGAAAGAAGGGAAAAAATAAAGCAAAAATTAATGTTCACAAAGCAATATTTTAATTTTTTCCTTTATTGTTTACAACAGCATCTCTGCTCAATCTAGTACGCTTTACTCCTAAATAAAATATATTATTTCGTGTGCTTTTTTTATTACACGGCGCCACGACGGCAAAACAGGGGAAATCGAAACCTGTACACAAAGTACTATAACTTAAGTCATTTTTAAACGGTAAAAATATATTTGAGGGGCTAATAAAAGACCGGCAAAATTTTTCTACGTTTAAAAACGACATTACTCCATCTTAAAGTGAACATCATTATATAAACAATACTTCATTTTTTATCTAAAAAAATAAATAACATTTTATCACAGACAAAAACTTGATAAACAAGTAAAAACAAAAAAAAATGACTTCCGCCATGAGATTTTTTTGATCAAAATAACAGAAAACTTAAGTTATATTACTTTTACAATTTTTAACGGTTTTTTTAAAACACGACATCCTTGACTACCGTGAGCTTAAAAAGAGAATTCACATTTTATGGTAACCTTTAGTTAACTACTTGTTTTTTAAAAATACAATTTTGACATTTAAAAATAAAAACTTAACAATGGTTATGTACAGGATTTTTATTTAAACAATACTTTTATTTACAGGGGGAAAATACTTAGAAATCGTTGCCATAATAAAGGAGAAATTTTGTTTTTCTTCATAACCATTTCTTCATCTTTATAAAAATCAGCAGAGAGGGCCCCAATTTCAAAAATGTTTTTTTTTTGTAATGATTAACATACCTTCTATAAACGCCATGCCAAAATAAAAATCTAAAAACTTTAACAAATGGTGAAATGTTACAAAAATGATGTTACATGTCTTTCTATAACAAAATTAAACTTTCAGTTGAAATTGGAACCCTCACCGCTGAAGGTTTCTGTTGTTAATTTTTGAATATATAAAAATCAATTAATACATTATGGAATTTTTTAAATTTTAAAATGAAAGAAAAAATATACATAATTTAGGTTATAAAGGTCATGGGTTAAAAGGACTAAAAATGATAAAAGGAAAAAAAGGGGTCAAGTAGTTTTTTTTTCTGGGGAAATTTATCGTTTCTCGAACTAAAAGAAAAAATATGAAGTTTTCTTTTTAAAATCTTTTTCTCTCCAAAGGTGCTTTATTGTATGTTTGTCTAACTACGAGTGACTTCTAAAATTGACGGGTCAGACGGTGAGAAAGCAACGACTGATGGGACTGCATATAAACTGGGACTTAACGATGGAAGTTCTCTGAAACAAGAGAAATAATGTTAGTTTAGACAATATTCTTGAAATTTTAAAAAGCTCATTCATCTTGAAATGGGAAAATTAGGCCAAGTTAAAAATGATGACCCCAAAATATGAAAAAAATTCAACCCCTGAAAAACTAGGTGGGCATATTTTCTTTTTAGGCATGCATTAAAATTGAGACAATGGTATCCTTTGATTTTTTTAAAAATTGGTTAATCGACCGTTAGTAAAATAAATAATAAAAATAAAATTAACAAAACTCACTAAGTACACACAAACTTCATTTACGTAAAAGGCTCTTCAGTCAATAACTTCCGATCGTTTTCTTGACCTGGCATTGTCGGCACTTCTTTGGTATTTTTAAACTTATTTACTTCCTAGGAGAAATATAATGATTTAAAAGAACATCGAGCGATCTCCCCAAAAAAGAGTTTATGTGTACTTTTAAAATTATCAATTATAAAAAATAATAAAAACAAAGCAAAAAAAATTGACATGCAGTTTAATGATCTGTTGTTTCACCTCGGCTTCGAATCGTGCTCGTCCTTCTTTCTCGGTATGAGCAAATATTTCGCACACTCGTAAGTCGACCAGCAAATCGCAGTCGAAGGCATCTGATATAAAACTCGGGCTGAAAGTCCTTTAAAAAATCCAAAAGGCCCTTTCATCGTGTAAATCGTTTTTACAGCGTTGAATAAACCTTTTACTTTTAATTTTCCCTAAAAAAATAAAACAATCAAAATAAGATGTTTAATTAAAGGCGACAGACTTCAAAATAGCTGGTCAAGGCTAAGTTAAATTTATTTTCTGAGTTTTTTTTTAACAAAAAAAATCCCAGAAAAAAAATGACTTAGTCTAGCCAATTTCAGAGAGATAGAGAGCGAAAAAAAATTGTACCTCAGATTGTGTATTTAAAAGCGTTTTGCAGACGTCTAAAGGTGTGGTGACAGCAGCGGCGATTCCGCCGGCCAAAGCGCCGGAAACCATGTGCGCTTTCGGATTGTATTCTCGACTCGGATTCGATATCGATTGTAACAATTCGTAAATCATAAAATGTATGGATTGAAACGGCACGTTCATAGAAATTGTGTTGTGTATGAACGGTAAAAAGCACCGATACCTTCGGTCGCATGGACTTTTCTTATACAATCATAAACCCCTCGATACGGACTGTTGTACATTTGTAATCTTTGTTTAACCGCTGAAAAAAAACAGAAATCAAATAAACAATAATTTTCTTTAAGTTTTATCATACCATCGCTGGGGGTCATAATACCGTCATGGAGTAATGTGGAAAACATCCCAGCTGCACCTAAAAAATAAAATATTATTTTTTTCTCTTTTCCAAAATAAAATTTAAAAAGTACAACATGAAAAATAATGTATAAAATTTTAAAAAATAATCATACTCTTTAATACAGGATAAGGAAATGTGAAATTAAAGGGATAATTCATAGAAATTATTGCATAACATATAGGTCAACTGAATAGAAAAAAAAAGTATTAAATTAGGATTTCAAAAAGGAATTATATTTTTAAATGATTTTTTCAAAATTTAATTAAAAGAATAGCACTAGGTTATACTATTCTATTTCTTCAATTTTCATCAATTTGGAAATTTAAAATATTTGAAAGTAAAAATTAACTAAATTTTTGTTAAATTTAAGACTAGACATAATAAATTATGAGGAAGTAAAATTTTAAAAAATATTACACAAGTTGAAGATAAAAGACGACATTGTAATTATGTAACCTTGATTATTTAATCTTCTTTTTTTTTTTATATAAATACCAAAAATTTTTTAATTTTAAAAAATGAAAACTTACCATAGGCTATTTGGCTGTTAAAATTAAATCTTGAGATAAAAGTTTCTTTGAGATATTCGTAGCTAGAAAAGTATAAAGCGTGAGCAGGTCCGGCACCCATCACGACAACCTGGATTCCACGGAGTGGCCTTAAAATTCCCTCTTCCCGTACCATCTGCGACATTATCATCTGTATCGTCTTACTACTCTGTGTTGTCATACTCTGCATTCTTGTCTGAAATGTTAAATTGACCATTAAATATTTTAATTTTGATTGCTATACGCAAATTGATTTTAATATCAAACAATTAACCAATAACAGAGGAAGAAATGACTGTGATAACGGGTATCTCACGACGCGTTTCGGCTTAATAAGCCTCGTCAGGTGAGCTATTCCCTCTATCACAATCATTTCTATCTTTTCTCTGTGGACCTATCTACGAGAGAATTAGTGGAAACTGCGGAAGCTGGAGACAAATCGTCCCCCAAAAACCTCAACCAATCTCTCGTAGATAGGTCCACAGAGAAAAGATAGAAATGATTGTGATAGAGGGAATAGCTCACCTGACGAGGCTTATTAAGCCGAAACGCGTCGTGAGATACCCGTTATCACAGTCATTTCTTCCTCTGTTATTGGTTAATTGTTTGATATTGACCATTAAAATTTGGTCTAATAGTTTTATGATACAAAAAATAGTTTATATTCTATTATGTATTAAATAATTTTTTTTTTATTATTCATAAGAGATAAGATTTATAAGATTTTATAATTTTGATAAAAATCAATATCGTAATTATTTGATAAACTCCATAATAAAAAATTTTTTTAACAATCCTTTTGAATCAGAGAGGAAAAAAAATATTGCGATAAGTGATTTTTTATGAATTGCCTCTTATTTTAAAAGGTTTCGTTTGTCCAGTCCTTATAGAATTGTGACTAAAATGGTGAAAAGATGTCAGAGGGGGAGTTCAAGGTTAATTATTTTCTGGCCTTATAGTTTGCCGCTTTTTACGGCACTAAGATGATAGTTTGTCAGTAAAATTTTGAATTTTGTGAACTCTGTATAAAGAATATTTTTTTAAGCATAATGCAAAATTTTTTTTAATGAGTTAGTCTATAAATAGACGATTTCACTATGAAAAATGTGGGCGAAGAATATACTAATCATTGTTTTTCTGAAGATAAGATGAGCTTTTTTATAAATTTTGAGAAATTCATGATTTTTTAAAAATTAAATGGTAAATTAAAGATTAATTAACAACATAAATTTAATTGAAATTCATAAAAAGTATGAATTTTTGATAAAATATAATTGAATCTTTTCAGAAATCTAAAAACTTAATAATATTCAAAATCGTATTCATATTATTCATAGTCTTATAAACTCTGCTAGTCAATCAGTTCAAATGCTTGAAATTTGAAGAAGATTAACTAAGTGAGATAGATCACTTCTAGCCTTAAAATAATAATTAAAAACCGTAGTTCAATAATCCAAAAACTTCCTTTGGAAGAAGTTGAAAATACCATAAATAGGTCAAAATTCTACTAATAAGTTTCAAAGTAGATTTTTGTGTCGATATTTTTTCAACTGAAAGTTCTCCAACGAATAAGAAAGTACAAATTCACGACTTTTGAGAACTGAATACAAAGCAAGTTGTTTTTCAGATTTGTAGTGAAGTTGACCTTGAAAAGCTCTTCACTATCAAGGCCATGGCAAGCAGAACAATATGCACGATTTATAAAACCCAGAAGAAAAAGCCGAATTAGGACACCCTATTTATAAAACTATTAACTCCCGTTTTACTTCTTAAAATACAATTAAGCCACTGCAATAGAGGCCAAAACTCGGCGAAAAAATAGGAAAATTTGGCACAATTTTAATTGCATTATTTGCCTTTTTGTAAATATTTATGTAATGGATAATTTAAAATTATAAATAAAGGTTTATTTTAGGAGTGTCATTGATGTTTTGGAAGTTTTTTCTCTTCTTGAAGATATTAGGTAACCTAAAAAAAGGTTTTTTTGCAACAATTTTTTTTAGGAATACATTAATAAAATATGGGATTTTCAATTTTTATAATTAATTATTATTTATAATTTTTTTACCTTCACTGAATCTAAAGGGTACATTATTGAATGTTCCAAAATTCCAGCCATGGCTCCAGCAATCATGTGACTTGAGACGTTGCTCGTCGGTAATGTTTCATAATCTTCGAAGTTCATGTCTGTTTATTTTATAAAGAATTTAGACCGAAAAGTGTGAATAACTGAAAAAAGAAAATTTGATGATGGAAAAAATGGGCCTAAAAGTGGAGCGAAGTTCACGTTGTCCGGTGAACAACGTGAATAACAGGGCGGGAAGGCTTTTTTTAATATCTTAAAAATGCGTAAAAACTGACCTACGATTTTGATGTTAACATGTAGTTTTGATGAATTTTTGACCCGCAGAGGGGTCGTAAATGAGAAGCCGTCGCGGAAAAACCCTTCGCGACGCGGAATGAAATCGTTCTTTTTAAGGGGTCGCGTAATGAAATGAATGAACGAATGACGTACTCACCACAGAGGAACCAATACACAGAGTAACAACGGCCCGTAAAAATCCCGCAGACAAGTCGATGGGCGAGGTGGGGAAGGGACCTGGTACCATCTGAGTCCTAGAGAATGCGCCTCGGTGAAGAGTTTTAAGTTTTTCCTCCGTTTCGGATCTGACCCTTCCTCGATGTGTTCGAACTTCGAGGTCGTTCTCCCCTCCACCAACTCCGTGCACCGGGGAACCCTTTATAAATTTATAAAACAAGGTGCCTACTGCCTACGGCTTCACACCGCGTACAAACCCTCGAATTAATTCGTTTTTTCTGTGGTCTTTTCAGTTGTCCGTAGTTTCAACTCTCAGAACAGCTTTAATTATTATATCACTTTTATTTTATTAATTCTTTAAATATTTTATTAGGTACCTATATTGTTATTTTTTTAAACATAAGCAGAGGTGTAAATTTTCAAATTAGGTATTATGTACTTACTTTAAATTATTACCAAAAAATAATTGATTAGAATGCAAGTAGTAATATACAGGGTGTCCGGAAACACATGGCAAGCGTCTGGGAGAGCGTTAAAAAGTGGTTTTACGAAAAAAAGTTAAATGTAAACCCCCTTAATTTAAATCAAAGAATTTGATGGTGTAGTTTAAAATCCGCCTGGATATACAGGGTGTCCCAGACACAACCTAACTTCGTTATTTCAAATGAGAACCCTATTTTTTATTTCAGATTGTAATCTACGCAAAATTTCAAGTAGATTGAGTACTCATATGACAATTTTGGACAACTTTTAAAAAATGTCAAATTTAGCGTTTTTTGCTCCAAAATCCGTTAAAATTGACCTAGGAGACTCGTTTTTTTTTAATTCCACTTATTTTTTCCCGAAGAATCCAACTGTCTCAAATTTGAGCATCTTCGCATTCAGCATCACGAGATTTCGTCGCTATGGCCTTTTTTCAAGTTTAACTCCAAATTCCATACTTCAAAAATGGAAATTAGCGATTTGTTGACGGAATTTTAATTTTTGATGCATAAACACAAAAGACGCTGTAGCTCTTTCAAAATTGTGGTCCGAAAGAAAAATTCCTTTCAAACAAGTGCTAATTTTCATTTCTGAACTAAAAATTTGGGTTCTAACTTGAAAAAAGGCCATTAGCGACGAAATCTCGTGATGCTGAATGCGAAGATGCTCAAATTTGAGACTGTTGGATTCTTCGGGAAAAAAATAAGTGGAATTAAAAAAAAACGAGTCTCCTAGGTCAATTTTAACGGATTTTAGCGCAAAAAACGCTAAATTTTGACATTTTTTAAAAGTTGTCCAAAATCGTCATATGAGTACTCAAATCTACTTGAAATTTTGCGTAGATTACGAATCTGAAATAAAAAATAGGGGTTCTCATTGAAATAACGAAGTTAGGTTGTGTCTGGGACACCTGTATATCCAGGCGGATTTTAAACTACCATCAAATTCTTTGATTTAAATTAAGGGGGGTTTACATTTAACTTTTTTCGTAAAACCACTTTTAACGCGCTCCCAGACGCTTGCCATGTGTTTCCGGACACCCTGTATAATACAAGTAATAATATTTTTGTGACTGGCATACATACATTAACTCTTAATGACTTGTACAATATCATTTTACCAAGGGATAAGGCGGACGGAATAAAGGTCGGATTAACGGACATACATAAAGAACACGTGTTTTTTTTCTTTATTATCTACCTACCCAGTTAAAACTGTTAAAAGCAGGTATACATTTATTAACATACAGTTATACATTATTAGGTATAATATGTAGGTAATCTTGACAGGAAAAAATGAAAAATTTGATAAGGATGAAAGTTTTTCCTTGACTGACCTCGGGTTGGATAACCTGGAGAGTCGGTCTAGCGGAAGACGGATTACTGAGGTTTACTGTACTAAAAATTTTCCTTCACAATTAATCCCGACTTAGGACGGGCTGCAAAAACATAATATTCTTCTTTCAATGCACATATCAATGTACATAGATTGAATGACAAAACATGTTTTCACAGGTTTGTATAAAAACTTTTGGTACTTTCATCATTAGCATACTAATTTATTAACTTTTAGGTAGATTTTTTTTCAATTCATTCAATAATAGTTCATTATATTCACCAGGTTCAGTTTATTGAATTTTCGAAATCGTTACTGTGAAGGAAATTTTTAAAAGAATACATAAATCATGACAACAATGTTTTTTAAATAAGATTTCGAACATTCTTCATGCAATGACGGCAGTAATAAAACCTCCACTGGAATTACTCATTGTTCAAAATACCTCGGTTTAAGCTCACTGAAGACACCAAGATAAACTTCAACTAATCATTTTATACATAACCGTGAATTAATTTATCAAATTGTTTTTTAAACGGAAGGTTTTAAGTACTATAAGTGATAATTTGGCAAAATGTAATTCAACTAAAAACACTATAATTATACGTTTATATATTTTCAGGTACCTATACACTTTTTTGTTTTCGTCCATCCGAATGAAATTTACCCAATTTGATTGGAACCACTTTGAACGTATAAATTTAATGACGTGGTGTATTGCGTTATTACATTTTGCCTTCTCATTTGTAATTAAACTGCTTTTTCTCGTCAACTGAACCTTATAAGAATATATTAGTTTTATTACTATTTTTTTTTTGTTATAATTTTTTTTTTTTTTTTTTTTTTTTTTTTT
>JACGAQ010003058.1:0-33581 GCA_014119065.1 Orius insidiosus | reverse complement strand
TTCGTCGTTTCAACTTTGAGCGATTTTAGAGTATAAGTTTCGAAGGGGCAGTTCCTCCGGAGGAGGTATTGCAGCCGGAGGAGGTATGCATTTCGTTGATATATATATATATATATATATATATATATATCAACGAAATTGTGCATACCTCCTCCGGCTGCAAACCTCCTCCGGAGGAGGTATTGCGAAATACTCTAAAATCGTGAAAAGTTGAAAACGACGAAATCCGAACACTCTTCGAAGTCTAAAACATTCTAAAACCCTTCGGGTTCCCGCCGTTCACTTAGCAACCGAGCCCGGTTCACCCCTTGCCGTCGTACCCGCTTCTTTCCACACGCTCCCTTAGGAGACCGCGTTCACTCTCCTCTCCGCCCGCCCTTCTTTCACCTCCTCACCACCCTAGACCGAATAATTATTATTTCGCCGCGCGACCTAATTTGCATATCATCCGCGTAACTTAATTTCTCTAATTCTTATAGAAACCCCAGTAAATGACATATCATTTTTTACGTTTTTTATGGCGGAGACAATGGTCACACTCAAATTTCAATTAGACGCGATTATTATTTGGGGGATGGTTGGGGGGGGGAGGGGGGGGTGTAAAAATTAAAAACGGCAAAATCAATAAAAAAAATAATTAGGAAAATTGAACTCAAGGAATTTTCGTAATTCGAAAAAATGGCGGTACGCAGTTACTGTCTGAAGAATAATAAATGCGCTGCGGCCGTACCTTTGATCCAATCCTCACCAAATTTTCATTGGATCTCCTCTTAGTAGGTAGCGTTCGCCAAGTCAAAATTTTTCGGCCAATACGGGCGGCTTTCCCCACGTTGCGCTGGCATTATGAAGCCCTCTGAGAGCCCTACGTGTTGCATACCTAATTTCAGCAAATTTATTCACGATTCGTTATTGTTGATATTTTTAGCATAAATTTTGGTCAAAACCCTGGTGTTAGGGGGGGAGGAGGGGGTACCAAAATTGATCTTGATCTTTTGATTTTTGAAAAACTACCTCTCACCATAGAACTGTATTGGTAAAACAGTAGGAAACATTCTTAATTAATCAATTAATCAATTAAAAGTTAAAGAATTTAAAAAATTATGTCCAAGAGTTGAAAGTGCCCCTTGCATGTACAACGTCAGTCGCCTTGCAGTGAGATTTTAAAAAGGTTTAAATATTCAAAAAACCGTCTTATTACGACTTTTCTTCGCTTGATTTTGCTCTTAACGGTCTTTTTTAATGTTTTAGAGCCAAACATCCTTAAAAATCTAATGAAGACGCCTTTTAACTTCAAAAACTAAAAATATCGCCCGCACTAGTTTGAATCTTCCCGCGCCAAATGGGAGCGATTACTTGATTAACTTCAATTAATGAATAGCATCAATCAATTTCTAATTATTCTATTTCTTTAGTTAACCTTATAAAATGAATCCGTGTGAAATTTCGTGGCAAAATATGCTGTTATTCCTCCGTGCGAAAAAGAAAAAACAAATGGCCGGCGTGCTTTTTGCTTTCGTACGCCGGAGATACTGAATATTTCGTCTCGAAATTTCACAAGGATTCATTTTACACGTTAAACTAAAGAAATAGAATAATTAGAAATTAATTGAAGGTGTTAAATTTTATGAAGATCAAGTATTCTTTGCGCCGAAATTCAAACTGGCGCGAACTATAATTTTAGTTTTTGAAGCTTAGATACGCTTTCCTTTGATTTTTTATGACTCAAGTCAATTGAAAAGTGTCTAAAACCAAGAAAAAAGAACAAATACAGCAGTTTAGGTATTTTTTACCGAGAATTCGGAATTTTTTAAAAATTACTTTGTCGAAAAGTAAAACCCACCGTTGCTGTACAACTTCGCACTCCCTACACAACTTAATTTGGGAAAAATCTGATAAATTAAAAAAACGGCTTTTTAAGACTCTGATCGTATGATTGGTGTTTTTAGGTCTTTAGGAACGTTATTAAGCCTAAAAATATTTAAAAAATTAATGGAAAGCTCAATTTAGCTTCATAAACTTAAAATATCGGGCGCGCCAGTTTGAATTTCGGGGCAAAGAAGACTTGATCATCATAAAATTTAACACCTTCAATTAATTTCTAATTATTCTATTTCTTTAGTTTAACGTGTAAAATGAATCCTTGTGAAATTTCGAGACGAAATATTCAGTATCTCCGGCGTACGAAAGCAAAAATAGCACGCCGGCCATTTGTTTTTTCTTTTCGCACGGAGGAATAACAGCATATTTTGCCACGAAATTTCACACGGATTCATTTTATAAGGTTAACTAAAGAAATAGAATAATTAGAAATTGATTGATGCTATTCATTAATTGAAGTTAATCAAGTAATCGCTCCCATTTGGCGCGGGAAGATTCAAACTAGTGCGGGCGATATTTTTAGTTTTTGAAGTTAAAAGGCGTCTTCATTAGATTTTTAAGGATGATTTGGCTCTAAAACATTAAAAAAAGACCGTTAAGAGCAAAATCAAGCGAAGAAAAGTCGTAATAAGACGGTTTTTTGAATATTTAAACCTTTTTTAAATCTCACTGCAAGGCGACTGACGAGTTGTACATGCAAGGGGCACTTTCAACTCTTGGACATAATTTTTTGAATTCTTTAACTTTTAATTGATTAATTGATTAATTAAGCAATGTTCCTACTGTTTTACCAATAAAGTTCTAAGGTGAGAGGTATCCAAAGATCAAGATCAATTTTGGTACCCCCTCCTCCCCCCTAACCCCTCCCACGAAAACGTTTTGACCAAAATTTATGCTAAAAATATCAACAATAACGAAATCGTGAATAAATATGCTGAAATTAGGTATGCAACACGTAGGGGCTCTCAGAGGGCTTCATAATGCCAGAGCAACGTGGGGAAAGCCGCCCGTATTGGCCGAAAAATTTTTGACTTGGCGAACGCTAGCTACTAAGAGGAGATCCAATGAAAATTTGGTGAAGATTGGATCAAAGGTACGGCCGCAGCGCATTTATTATTACTTCAGACAGTCGTAACTCCGCCATTTTTTCGAATTACGAAAATTCCTTGAGTTCAATTTTCCTAAATTATTTTTTTATTGATTTTGCCGTTTTTTAATTTTTACACCCCCCCTCCCCCCAACCATCCCCCCAAATAATAATCGCGTCTAATTGAAATTTGAGTGTGACCATTGTCTCCGCCATAAAAAAACATAAAAATGATGTGTCATATGACGGGGTTTTGATAATAATTTATAAAAATCAAAATTAAGAAATGATAATATGCAAATAATAAGTTGATTAGGGTGGGCGCGGGGGGAGGTAGGAGTTAATGAATGCGCCTTCCGAGTATTGTTGAAGGGAAGGGTGGTAGCCCGGACCCTCGAAACGGTTGGTAACAGGCGAAGGGAAGATAGACGAGGGGGGAAGGGGACACGGAGCACGAAGATCGTCAAGGTCGATCGAAAATTTTAGACGGTTTTAGAGAGTTGATGATGATGACGTTACCCGGAGGAGGTAGGTCTAGTTCCTCCGGAGGAAGTATATACAATTGCCCCTTACGGAGTCACGGAGTAGGCTAGACCCGCAACACGGAGGAACTATGTACAATTTCAAAGTTAAATCCTGTGCATACCTCCTCCGCATAGCTCCTCCGGCAACCGGAGGAAGTATGTACAATTTTCAACCCAAATGGAGGAGGTATGTACATGCCCACGATACTATTAGCACGATAACTGGAGCAATTTTAATGTGAGGGTGACGATATCCGGTATTTAGAGCTTTATCTCAATAGCTCGGACGAGTTCGTTAATGGCTGAAATCGGACCAGCGATTCACTACTTTACTTAGGGCTTAAAAGACAAAATTGGCATTTTCTATTGAAATCCTTGTCCTTTTGCAAAAAAAAACTTAAGACCTCTGCGAGGGCGTGTAAAAAATTAATTAAAGCAGGTTTGGACGAGCCAGGCGCAAATATTGAACTAGCTAAACTTTAAAAAAATTTGAATTTATACCGGGAAATTATTAATATTTTATTAAAAAATTATCAGATTTGTGTTTTTTTTCATTTTATTCATATATTATTTTAATTGTCAGTTGTCTTTTGTGTATGAATATTTATTGTAAAATACGAAAAGGAAAAATGGAGTCTCGTGCCATTTGACCACCTGGTTCGTTTAAGCTGTTATAGGCAAAAGGCCAAAAACAAGCAATTAGATTAATAACAAACGAATTCCTTTATCTCTTTTTTTTTCGCCCTTCCTGCTTATCGCATAATCTTTTTAAAATAAAATCGTCGCTATTTTCGATTTTATTCGACTCCTCGGTGGGCGATCCTCGGTGAATAGAGCTGGATGTGCCAAGTGAGATAGAAATCCACGACAGCTATTTCCACTCACACCATTCAATCCCTACATTAACCGATTGTCCGATGTTAAAATCTCAGACCTGCGTTAATTTCCCTTCGTTTCCAGTTTAAAAATAAACATTTTGCGGTCTACGTGAAAAGAGAGTTTGTTGAAAAAGGGTGTAGAAAGGCCATCAGGAAGTCTACCCTTGTAAAGAGATAAGAAGGCGGAATGCACGCACCCTTCGTCCTTTTTTTTCCGCCCTTTCGTTAAAGTGACCTTCCCTTATATCGTTCACGTAGAAGTAAATCCGTTTCTGGAGTCCTTTTAAACCCCTCACGTTTACCACTCGGAACTTCATAAGTAGCATTCTCGTAATCCCGTTTAGGGGCGGAGTCTTCGACTTTCATTTCGCCACAAACTATTGAATTTCAAGTTCAGGACGGCTGACAATTTCTATCTTTTGTCCTCGTGTACATATCGATTTTAACGTCGCTCCCCTCGTTTAAATTATTACGTCGAACTAAAACACAATTTTGGAGATTAAAACGTCCGCTCACTCCAATAAATTAAATAATTAATACATCTTCTTCCTAATCTCCTTTAAATATTTACAGTAAATGAGCAATATGATTCAAGGTGTTACGAATCGATTAGTTTGACTCACTAAGTAGATTATTTTTCTCTTAGTCATGCTCCATTTTACAATCAAAATTTTCCAACTTTTTATCTAATTTTGGATTTTAATCTTAATTGAGACAGTGGCTAAACTAGAAAGATTGAGGAAAACTCCCGCAAAATTCGGTAAAACGGATCTGGATGACAAGAAAAATGCTCAAAGAACGTTTCTCGGAAAACCTAGAAAGACGGGCTAAATCCACCAATAATTGATTCCCTTGAAAGATGGTTTTAGGATTTGGTCTATTTTAAGTTGTCGGCTCACAAATTTTGTAAATAAGGAGAAGACGCCCTTTCTAAAGCTGTTTCCTGGGCGGAAGACGGTGGAAAATGTTTTTAAAAAGGCGTTTCTCGTCTAAAAACCCCAAGGAAAACGCCCATTTCTCAGCAGGCTTTGGGAAAACTCCCCAAAAATGGTGTTTCTCACTAGGCTGTAGAAAACTTAAGGTGTTTCTGCAATTAGAAGTCCGTGAAAATGTCCGAAAAGGAGATTTCTGGATAGAAAGCCCGAAGAAAACTCTAAACAATTGAGTTAGATAGGTTTTCCCTGGTCAAAAAGTCTTGGAAAATGCTTAAAAGGGTGTTTCTTGAAAGAGATAACGAAAAACGCCCTAAAACCGGTAAAACGGGATTATTTAGGACAAAAGGATGTGGAAAACTAAAAAAAAGGGTGTTTTTCTGCAGAAAGGCCTGAGAAAACATAAAACGGGTGTCCTTGAGCGCTATAACCCCATGATTGTCTCCCAAAAAGGGTGTTTAAGAAGAAAAACGCTCTAAAATCCGGTAAAACGGGATTTTTAGGACAAAATGTGAAAACACCAAAAAAAAGGGTGTTTTTCGGCAGAAAGGCCTGAGAAAACATCCTAAAATTCGTTAAGCGGGTGACCTTGAGCGCTATAACCCCATGAATGTCTCCCAAAAAGGGTGTTTAGAAGAAAAACGCTCTAAAATCCGGTAAAACGGGATTATTTAGGACAAAAGGATGGGAAAACTCCTAAAAAGGGTGTTTTTCGGCAAAAGGCCTGAAAAACATCCTAAAATTCGTGAAGCGGGTGACCTTGAGCGCTATAACCCCATGAATGTCTCCCAAAAAGGGTGTTTAAGAAGAAAAACGCTCTAAAATCCGGTAAAACGGGATTATTTAGGACAAAAGGATGGGAAACTCCAAAAGGGTGTTTTTCGGCAGAAAGGCCTGAGAAAACTTCTAAAATTGTGAAGCGGGTAACCTTGAGCGCTATTACGCCATGTCCCAAAATTTGTAAAAAGAGAAAAACGCCAAAAATCCCATTATGTTCGTTTCTCTTTGATTTAAGATCGTTGAAATTTCCTCAAAAGTTGTCGTTAGGCAGAAAACCTCAGAAAAATCTGAAAAATTAGGCAGAGTCGAGCAACCTAAAAGTAGCCATTTGGTACATAATACAGAGAAAACCTAGTAAACGCCCTTATTTTCTCGCCATTAAGATCGTGGAAAATCCTCTAAAAGGCTCTTTTTCGACAGAAACCCTACGAAAACTCCTTACAAGTTCAATCAGGAAGAAAAGCTCAATCGCACTTAAGCAACGGCTAGTCTTATGCTTATAAACTAATCGTCTCAGCCTTTCACTAATTCTTTCCTTTTTAATGATTTCAGAGAGAAAACTCTTCGTCGGAATGCTCAGTAAGAAATATTCGGAAAACGACGTTAGGCAAATGTTCGAAAGTTTCGGCACCATAGAAGAATGTACAGTTCTTCGAGACACCGCTGGACAGAGTAAAGGTAAAACAATTATTTTGTTCGTAAAAAAGAAAAATTAACAAAATTTTAAATCACCAATTAAATGTAAATATTGCTTTCTAATATTTGTCCTACAGTATTACCTGAAAAAAAATTTTTGTAAATAAAAAATTTTTACAAAAATGGAACTGTCACGACAGACTGTTTTTCTAGTTGTTTGATTTTTTTTTCTATACGTACTTTTTTTGAGCACAGCTAACAGTATGTGTAGCTTACTTTTGGGCTGTCGATCCCTGATTATGGAGCCTATGTACGACATAGACTTTTTCTATAATTTCGTCAACTTGTGACTTCTGTTTAAAAAAAAAAAAAAAAAACTTTTTATGTTCCATGTTTTTTTTATGTAACGTGTACTGTACCATTTTCATGGATATAAAAACGATAAAACGTATGTAAAATAGCTTAAATTAATACACTTTCGGGTTTTTTTAGACTCCTGAAAAATTGCACTGTCGTACTAATTTTTTTTTAGTTTTTATTTTTTTTTTCTTTGATAAATCCGATATGGTACTTAGAGGTTCCATTTTGTGGCATCATTTTGTATAATGGCTTATGTATGTGTGTTTCCGGATACCCAGGGTGTGCATTTGTCACTTTTACTTCGAAGCAGTGTGCCATCAACGCCATTAAAGCTATGCATCACTCTAGAACTATGGAGGTAAACACTCACCCTTTTACCCTTTCTTTTTTTCTTTTTAATTATTATTTTCCTTCACTTATTTTATTTTATTTTTTCAGGTATCTGGCACACTATTCGTTTTTTTACCCTTTATGTTATAAATTTTCGTTTTGTGGTCAAATCGCTGGTTTCATAAATTAATTTTAACCTCCAGGGTTTCCGAGGCAAAACTTGAATAAATAAACCAATTATTTAAATTAAATAAATTAACCAACTTTATTATATCTGTAAAACTAGAAAGTAAAAATATAAAACAAAAACAAGCGAGATAAATTTATGTTTTTAAATTATTAAAAGAGATAAATCCCAGGCGGGATTATTGGGGTTTTTTAGGGTCTTTTCATTTTCTGCATTCGTCCTAGTAATACCAGTTTTTCAGGATTTTCGGGCGTTTTCTTCGGTCTTTTGTAGAGAAAAACTCTTCTGGGACATTTTCATTGGTCTATGGATCAAGAAACGCCTTTTTTACCGGATTTTAGGACGTTTTATACCTTCTCTCTGCTCAGAATTGCTCTTTTGAGAATTTTTTCGTCTTTTGTCCCACAAAAGCCCCGTTATCCGATTATGGGGCGTTTTGTTCCATCTTTCTATCCAGAAGTACTTTTTTGGGACATTTTATCAATTTATTGTTCAATAAACCCTTGTTTTAACGGATTTTCGGACGTTTTCTCCTCTCCTGAAACACCCTTTTTGAGAGTTTTGTCCATGGAAAACCGTTTCCGGATTTTCGAGCGTTTTCTTCGGTCTTTCTGTAGAGAAAAACTCTTCCTGGGACATTTTCATTGGTCTATGGATCAAGAATCGCCTTTTTTACCGGATTTTAGGACGTTTTATACCTTCTCTCTGAGAATTGCTCTTTTTGAGAATTTTTATCGTCTTTTGTCCCAAAAGCCCCGTTTATCCGATTATGGGCGTTTTGTTCCTTTCTTTCAGAAGTACCCTTTTTGGGACATTTTCATCAATTTATTGTTCAATAAACACTTTTTTTACCAGAACCGGGCGTTTACTTCCGTCTCTCTCCTGATAAACACCCTTTTTGAGCATTTTCCATTTGTCCAATAAAAACCCTTTCACACAATTTTTAGGGCGTTTTCTTCTGTCTATCGTAAAGCACCCTTTTTAGGCATTTTCGTCCATTTTTACCAGCGTTTGACTTAAAATAATTAGTGTGGCATGGTACCTGTATTTTTCTAATATTCATTATTTCTGTGTTGTAATCTGTGTTTATTAATGTTCTACATGTAGAATCACAGCTAAATACTGTTGTAGTTTTTTAATTAAAAAAATGGCTGAAAAGCCTAAAATGTGTACACGAGCTTACTGTTTGTTTCAATGTTTTGCATGATTTTTTTTAACAGTTTATAAGGATGTGAAAATAATTTTTGGGGTTCAAATTTCCAGGTTGCAACAGTATTTACATCACAGAAATATTGATCACTTCATTTTTTTCATTTCACTTTTTTCTTTTGAATTTGTGTCAGAAAATTTTAAATTCTTTTTGTTCGAAGGAAAAGTTTCTTTTTATCTAAAAAACTAAAATTCTGTTGGTGTTTATTTATGTTTGGACATAATTTCTGGCACAAAGGATTAGGGGGACTAAATAGAAGTTTTCTTTAAAATAATTATTTGATTGTTTTTTTCAGGGTTGCTCGTTACCGTTGGTGGTTAAATTCGCCGACACCCAAAAAGAAAAGGACCAGAAAAGACTGCAACAAATGCATGCGAACCTGTGGCAACTTGCAGGCGTTAACCTCTCTCCACAATCCTACCTAAGCACTGTAAATCAGCAAGTAAGCAGGTTCTTTTAATTTTTAAACAATTTAATTCTTTTGTTTTTAGAGCGATGCCAGTACGTGTTTGGCTCCTTTGCAAATTTTACAGCACCTTCAGTCCAATAATGTACAGCCGAACCTTAGCTCACAACTCCTTTTACATAATTCTGCAGGTACTTTTAATTTTGCAGATAAATTAAGCAACTTAAATTTTATTTTCAGGCTTACAAATTTGGCGAATTTTAACAGTACGACACCTAGCCTGACGGATATCAATCCTGCCAACCTCCAAGGTTTAGCCGCTCTCCAGGGCCTTGCGAATATCTCCGTCGCAAACGGTATGTTTAGAATCTGAAACCCGATCGAAAAGGTGAAATGAGTAATTTTATATTTAGACAAGGCGTCTGTCAAAATTGACATCTGGACCTTTTCCAAACTCTGTTTTTAATGGCTTTTAAATATAATTGTGGTTTTTTCATTGTTTTTTTAATTTTTTCCGTTTATTTTAGGTACTCCGATGAGTATGCAGAACTTGGTTACGTTAGCGGCGATGACTGGTGCTGGAGCTGTTTCCCCTAATGGTACTTTTTTTTCTTCTCATCATTTTATCTTAAACGATTAGGTCCTAATTTTTAGTCTAGTTGTTTTATTTCTCCAGGATTCCATGTTTACCAATATTTTATTTTTAGGGTCCAGTTCTTCTAGCCTGAGTAGTCCAGGTTTGTTCATTTATCCAATTTAGCTGTGCGATAGACAAAATCTCACTTTTTAGGGGTTTCAATAGCCTTTCTCTAACTAATTTTGGAATAGCATGGATAATTTTTTTTAAATCTACTTTTATTTTATATGACGTAACAAAATGCATGACCTGCTTTTTGTGTTATTGGGGCCATTTTTGGTTTTTTGAAGGTTGTAAAAAAATTGTACATTTTTAATTTTTGTGTAAAGGATTTTAAAATTCATGTTTATAAGGCAAAAGTTTCATGTATAGATAAAATTAATTTTTAGACTCGTAGAAGACTTTTTATGGTTGCTATTTAATTGCTGCATCAACTTTTCCTCTCGCTTTCCAACCAATTGGAGGAAGCTAGGAAGTAGAAGTCAGGATATTAAAGATAAGGATAAGAAGATAGTAAACAAAAATAAAATCTAAAATTCACTGCCAACAAGCCTTTTAGGCAGTTTCTGATTAGTTTTCAACTTGAAAGTCAAGTTCAAATGTCCAAATTTGTAAAATTCTCAATAGAATGCTCTAAGAGCAGCAGAATATCCGCCTTTGAACATCAAATCAATGATGATCATTTTTGAACATCAAATCAATGATGATCATTTTGAACATCAAATCAATGATGATCATTTTTGAACATCAAATCAATGATGATCATTTTAGATTGAAATTTTGCTCTTTTTTATCCAAATATTGTGTCGTAAAACAAGGAAAATTTAATATGGCTGGACAATTTTGATAGGCTGTCCTAAAACCCTTTTTTAAATTTTTTTCACGTTTTGTATTTTATTATTGCTTACTCACCATAACCTTTTTTCAAATCTAATTTTCTTTTTTATCGTTTGTAGTTATGGGTTGGTTTTTTTCTCAATTTTTTTTGTTAAATTTTCAAAAATTTGTGGATTGTCCATTTTTTCTTTTAATAGAGCTGTAAATTAATTTCTTTAACAATTTAAAAATGTTTAGTTTTATAAAAATTTAAATTTTTGTTTCAGCTCTTTCAAGTTTGGCCGGAACGACCGCTGCATGTAAGTATCTTTAAATTTTTTTTTAATAAATACAAGCAAAATGAGCTTTTCTTTAAACTATATACAGGGTGGTCAATTCAGAATTTTAATTAAAAGATTGAAAAAGTCATTTTAGTGCTAAAAACTCTTTCTTTGATTTATAAAAAGTTGAATTTTTAGCACTTCTTGGAAAAGCTGCTGCGTCTGGTGAGTGCTCAAAGCCTCTTTAAATAAGCATGTCATCATGTATTATTCTAAATTTTATTTTTTTAAAAATTTTCTTTAAAAAAAGAATTAAATGGCACGTTTTTAGAAGCATGAATTTTTTTCTCTTAAAATGAAAAGAAATTCTTCAAAATTTTTTAGTCGCTTGATTTTTTATGCTTTAAAATAAAAGCATGAATTTTTTTAAAATTATTAAGCGCTATAATACATGATATACAGCAGTGCCTCAAAAACTTCAATTTATAAAAAAATTTCCCTGTTAAATTTTTTGGGGTTTTGAGCTTTAAATTTTAATATTATTTTTTTTTTCAATGGCTGGGCCTTAAAAACGGAGTGTTTTGTTCTCAGGTACGCCAACATTGGGCGCTTTAAGCTCGCTCAATGGCTACGGCCAGGCTTTATCCGTATCAGATGCCTATCAACATTTTTCCGGTATGCCCAGTCCACAAGGTTCTCATTTTATTTATTTTTTATTTTAAAAGATTTAACTTAAGACTAATTACTGGTTTTGTCCGTCCAAAAAAAAATCAAAGACGAAAATAATGGAATATTTGCCTTTTGAGTTTTTGTTGCAGTAATAAAAAGAAAAATCCACAATTTAGTTTATGCTGTTAGAGCATGAAAATAGTTTTTTTATTTATAATGATCACTTTAAATTTCACTTTAAGTAGAAAATAGTTTGGCTTTTATTAATTTTAGTGCTAATGAATTTTGTACTCTTGGTGCCTGCTTTTATTATTTTGACTAAAATATGCACTAAAAATTTTCACATTTTTTCAAATTTATAGATCAAAAAGCCACAATAAGAAGAAAAATTTTTAAAAAAGAAGAAAATAAAAAACATTGACGAAGACAAAAAAAAAATTAAACCATTACTTTAAATAGAATTTACTGCAACACAACTTGTCCTTGTGGCGTTTTTATTCCAGTTGTCCGTTTTACCTTTTCCCTTGTTTCCTCTAAGAATCATTTTTAGGTCTGCATGAATGCCTTTAAAATAAAAAAAAGATAAATAAAAGGGAAGTGTCAAAAAAGGGGAGAAAAAAAAACCATTTCGGTTACCAAGAGTACATTAATTAACCGTTATGGTGACCAATTGTTCTCATGGGTGTTTTAGCGTCAAAAGGATCGTCCGGAAAACAAATCGAAGGCCCAGAAGGAGCAAATCTGTTTATTTACCATCTACCTCAAGAATTCCGCGACGCCGATCTTGCCGCAACGTTCCACCAATTCGGTACCGTAGTCTCGGCTAAAGTCTTCATAGACCGAAGTACAAAATTGTCAAAATGTTTTGGTACGTTTATTCAACAAAAAACTTGAAAAAGAAAGAAATTTAAGCCTTGGTATTATGCTTAAAAATTGTGGTTTTTAAAATTTAAAAATCACATAATTGTTTTTCTTTTAGTCTATGTTTTTCTTTTTTTTAAATGCACTTTTGTTTCTAATTTTTTTATTTTTAAAAACCTCGTTTAAAAGGCATTCTACCTTAGAGGAACAAGTACCAAAAAAAAATAATTCCATGTATGTGGCACTAATTATTTGTGGATGTGTGTTTCCATATTTGTTTTATCCTTAAATGTTATTTATACCTTCCAAACAATACTTTTACAAACTACACTGACATTCTGACAAGACTTATTCATGGTTTAATATAATTTTTATATTTAGTTCAAAGAAATATCGCACTTTTGGGTGTGAAATGTTTTTTTCTTGAAAAGAAAAAAAAAAAGCATGTATGGTAAAAAGAGTCTGAATAAGAGAATTCTTTGAATATACTTTTCTTTTTCTTTAAGTCTGGCAAATCTTTTTGTTGTTCAGAGATTAGGGGATCGATTATTTGATCAAATTTCAGGTGAAAAAATGCAGTCTTATATAAATGGTAAGTATGATCAGACTAGCAGATTGTGAGCCCTTATTATTTCTCAGATTTCTCTCCAGAAGCCATCTTTTCGGCTGTATTTCTAAGTTTTTAGTAGCTCCTTTTTTCCAGATTTTCGATGCAACTTTTTGCCCTTTTCATCTAATTTTAAGGAATTTTTCTCTATTTTTTGGCTAATTTTTATCAAATTTTGGGAGTTTTAATTTATTTATTGAGAGACCATATTTTCCATTGTCAGGAAGTTATCCTTGGTTTTGAATCTACCGATTTTCTCGTTTTCCCACCCGTTTCACTGGTTTAGTAGAAATTTGCTGGAAAAAATACAATTTCTTGGTCAAAAAACTGAGAAAAACGTCCAAAAAATGTGTTGAAAAATGGCTTTTCTTGGTTGAAAACCTCCAAAAAACCTAGGACGTTTTTCTCAATTTTTGACCAAGAATTTTTTTCGAGCTCATTTCTACTAACCAGTGAAATGGGAGGGAAAACGATGGAAAATCTGGTAGAATGTGACTTTTTGGCCAAGATTCTAGGAAAACGAAAACGAATAGAAAAAATAGTTTCTTGGTCAAAAAATTGAGAAAAACGTCCTAGGTTTTTCCGAGGTTTTCAACCAAGAAAAGCCATTTTTCAACACAATTTTTGGACGTTTTTCTCAGTTTTTTGACCAAGAAATTGTCTTTTTTTGCAGCACATATCTACTAGTGAAATGGGAGATCAGATTATCAGATTTTCCGACGTTTTCCCTAATTTCACTGGTTTAGTAGAAATGTGCTGGAAAAAAGACAATTTTTGTCAAAAAACTGAGAAAAACGTCCAAAAAAATGTTGTTTGAAAAATGGCTTTTCTTGGTTGAAAATCTCCAAAAAAACTAGGACGTTTTCTCAATTTTTTGACCAAGAAATTGTCTTTTTTCCAGCACATTTCTACTAAACAGTGAAATGGGAGGAAAACGATGGAAAATCTGGTAGAATGTGACTTTTTTGGCCAAAAGATTCAAGGAAAACGAAATCGCATGAAAAAATAGTTTCTTGGTCAAAATATTGAAAAAACGTCCTGGTTTTTGGAGGTTTTAACCAAGAAAAGCCATTTTCAACATAATTTTTGGAACTTTTTCTCAGTTTTTTGACCAAGAAATTTTTTTTTTCCACACGTATATTAAACCAGTGAAATGGGAGATCAGATTCTACCAGAATTTCACTGGTTTAGTAAAATGTGCTGGAAAAAAAAGACAATTTCTTGGTCAAAAACTGAGAAAAACGTCCAAAATTATGTGAAAATGTTTTCTTGGTTGAAAACCTTCAAAAAACCCTAGGACGTTTTCTCAATTTTTTGACCAAAAAATATTTTTCCGTGCGTTTTCCTCGTTCGTTTTGTCAAAAATTCACATTTACCAAATTTTTGGTTGTTTTTCCTTGGGTTTTACCCATTTTCTGGATTTTCAGTCGTTTTTTAGCCATTTTTTTCCACATTTTTTGTCATTTTCTAGGCCTCTCTCGCTGTAGGTTTCCCATTTTGATTTTTTCCTTGTAAAAAAGTAAATAATAAAGATTTGCTAGACTTATTGAATATAATTGTAACCAGCATGAAAGGTAATGTATGTGCATGGAAAAAAAAATTGTCAATAACTATTTTACCCTTAAAATGTTAATCTCGCCTCTCCTTTAACGTTGGCTTATTTTCAGGATTCGTCTCGTACGAGAACCCGCTCAGCGCACAGGCGGCCATTCAAAACATGAACGGATTCCAAATCGGGGCAAAACGTCTTAAAGTCCAACTTAAACGATCAAAAGAAGCTTCTCGCCCTTACTAAAACCACAAGTAATAAATCGTCCGTTCAAAATTTTTTAAAAAACCTAAAAAGGATTTCATCTTTTAATTTTTAAGCACCAATCGGTATATAATATCGTTTTTCTTTTGTGTTTTAAGTTACCAAGAGTTTGTAACTAATTTTTTTAAAGACTGTTTTTTTCGTTCAAAGGACCAAGTCTTATACTTGTGGGAAAGCTTTCAGTATAAACCGTTTTAACTTTTTAAATGTATTTTGGTATTGAAAATTTATAAAAATTATTATTAAAAAATTGATGTCATATCAGTCGTTCAATTATAAGAACCGTGTGTTTTCATAAAAATGTACATAAATCCCCACCCTTGTAGAAACAATGTTTTAGGTGATGAGTATTTTTGAACTCATAAATAAAAGAAAAAAGAACATTAAAGAAGCTTTGGGTGATAAAAAAAATTAATAAACTAGGGTAAATTTTTACAAAAAATAAATTAAAAAGTAGTAATTTATTAATTTTTAGTTTCCCCCTTATTTTTCAGAAGGCCTAATTTTATTTTTATATTAATATTAAAAGTTCTAATATTAATATTCACTGATAATACTAAAGTTTTTCAGTATTATTAGAAAATTTTATCATTTTTTACTTTAAAAAGGTCTTTTTTTCAGTTTTTGAAATATTGAATTTTTGGTTTTTGAGTTAAAAAAATTGATGAATTACTACTGCTCTATAAAAATTTTCCTTTTTTGAAAATAAAAAAAAAGGGGACAAAAAATAAGATTTAATAGTTTTATAAAATGCCTTATAGTCTTATTGTAAAATATAATTGTTTTATGTGTGTCATAGTCAAAGCAGTTATTGTGTTAGGAAATTTAGTAGATGTTATAACACACTGCTCACTGTGCAATCTGTGTTGTTTGTTGCTGAAAGATTGCTTATCCCCTCCCCTCTATACAGGGTATCGAACATTCACCCTTGGCGAAAAGAAAGGTTTCTGAGAAAATGTGATTTTTTAGTCCTTTTGTTAAGGGTAAAGTTTGTACACCTGGTTTGGTTAAATAAACTCCTTAATGTGATAAAAGGGAGTCTGTGCCATAAAAAAAACTGTAAAAAAAAAAAGAAATGACTGTTTTTGTTGGCCAAGACCAAAGATGTGCGACTTAGTCATAAACCCAGTGATTTAAAAGAAAAAAAAGAACTACCAAAGTTATTTTGACTGTTTAAGATTATTTTTTTGGTTCCTCGTGTTTATGATAGTCAAATTTTTCCAGTCGCATGGTCAAGTTGTACAAAATTGTTTCCGCCATTATGTTTTTAGTTACCAATAGGCCTTACAGTACAATAAAAAAAACTGCTTTAAATGTAAAAAAAAATCCTTCTTTTAAATGTTTTTAAATTCGTTGTTTTTCTGTGTCTCTATGTTTAAATGGGCCAATTTAGCACAAATTTATATGTCGTACACTCAGGAAAATTGTTTTTCTGTTTTTTCCGTTAAATGTCCTTTCAATGGTGAAAATTCATAATAAATGTATATTTTGTTATCAGGGCCATCATAGAAACTAGAATTGTTTCCCTTCATTTATATCGTTGTTTGTACAAAGTTATTATTTTCAGTTTATATAATGATGTTTTCTATGTAAAATATATGTATATATGTAATTGGAGGGAAAACAATGGTCAATGTTTGTACTGTAGGAGCTGTGTTTATGTTAAGAAAAAAAAAGAAAAAAATTTTAAAACTAAAAAAAAAAAGTTTAGTCCAGATTTTCTTTATAAAATTACATTTTTCAAATATTGTAATATGTAAGTAGTAAATAAAATACCTATTTTTGGGCATAAAATACGTTTGTAACCTTTATTTACTTTTTTTTAAGGGTAATTTCTCTTCGACTGCTTGGTTATGCAGGTAAGATGAGGTCCATGAGGCTGAAGCATTTCTGATGGGACATTCAGATCCTAAGAAGGCTTAAGGAAACACAAAAAATAAAAAATTTCAAATAATTTGATTTATAACTTGAGTTTTTTTTAATTTAAGTTATTTTGAGGTGGGATTTCAACCACATTCATATTTCGTAGCGTTAGTTCTAACACCGGACAAGTCATTTTTCCAAGGTTTTCAGGAGAGCCCAAATACGGATTAATTTCTCATTGGAATCAATGCATAACCTGTTGGATAAATCGTGAACTACGGTTTTTTGTTGGTAATAGGGTTAAACTACCAACGGAATTCCATTCTCCACATTTACCATCAGAAACAATGCCTAACTCAAAATTGATTAAAAATGACTTATCCGGTGTTAGAATTAACGCGGCGATTTGTCCAAAAAACAAGGGAAAACTTCAGCTTCAAAAAGGGTTTTCTCAACCTGTTGACTCCTAGAACTCCGATATCAAAGAGCCTGACAATCTTACCTCCAAAAGATCTTTGATTTCAATCAAGATTTTTTAAATTAATTTTATTAATAAAATATCTTTAATTTATAATAAACGTAAAATCTGTCAAAATTAGAAAATCGAAAAAAAAACCCTCCAATGACATAATTCTGCTATAATTTAAAGATGAATGCAAAAAGAACGAAATTTGTATGATTTTCCGTTTTCCCGAACTTTGGGAAGTGGTTTTCCCGCTTTTCGTAATCATTTCACGCTTGCTTTACCGATGAATCGGGAAATTCTAGTTCTAGGAGGTTCTACTAGATAGCGCGAAAGAGCAGGTGACGTAATATCAAACGATGACAAATTCAACCGAATGACGTTTGTCTTGAAGATCTTTCTGTCAGAAAACTCTGAAAAGAGATCCCAAAATCCTTTTTCCCCTTTTGTGAACTTCAGTTACCCCCTTAAATTTCAAGAAATGCAAAAAAACTCCTTAACGACCATATAAAAGATCATATAAAAAGGCTTAGATCAGTGTTTCTCAACCTTTTTGAAGCCTGCGCCTCTTTAAGAGGAGGAAAATACTTACCGCCCCTTTGCGGTTTGCGGAAAAAGTAATGTGAGGTTGAAAATATAAGTAAGTATTCAATTGAAACCAATATAAAAATTTGGTACTACACTACCAACTACACGTACATCCGGTGGTTGAAATTGAAGTTTTTTGAAAATGTTAGAATACTGAGGGAGGAAGCCCTACGAAGAGCCTGTAGACAAGCATATGTACTTTTCCGAAATTTTAAGGATTTCAGAGTAATCGATAACATATTATTATCTAACTTATCAGTAATCACTTATAAATATATAATCTGTAAACAAGCATTTCAAGCCGCCAAGGGGAAGCTTGAAAACGGGAGCACGGGCGCTTCATCTCCTCAAATTTTCTTTTGTCATACTAAACCCGCAAGACTTGGCGGTCATGTTGGTTTAATATCTCAAGCGTCTCGATTTTCAAAGAGACCCAGATTTTGTTACAGGCAGGCCTTTTTTTTTGGAACAAAATTTTTATCGCATTAATAAAAATTAAATTAAAAAAAGTACTCACGCTAACGCCCCCAGCCACTTAGCCATTGCCCCCCTATCACCCAATTTTGCTTAACGCCCCCAGTAACTTCCCAGGCTCATGAACCTCAGCCGTGTTAGGCCTTCGCAATAACAGAGATCGTGCTCCGCCGTCTCCTCCTCCTCCTAGCAGAAGCGGCAGGTGCTGTCCCCTGTCACTCCCAAGGTGTTTGCGGAGTTTGCAGTGTCCAGTCAGCAGACCCACTAGGATGCGGACCTTAATCCTACCCTGTCTGAGCAGATCTGCTGTGATATGCAGATGCCTCGGGCCGTCAATGAACATCTTGGCATGTCTTTGACCTCAGGCGTTATGCCATCTCGTCAAAGTAGCGGAGAGAGCTTGCCTTTTAAGCTTCTCTCTCTCTTCACACTTTTAAAAATGCAACAAAAAGGTAGTAGATAGTAATCAGTAGGATCAGTATAGTAGATAATAGATAAGAATAGTAGTAATATAATTAAAATTGATTAACAGCAAGATTCTCTTTTTACGTAATTTTAAATACTACTGAACGGCAGAAACTTCAGATTATTTGAATTTCTCGCCGACCAGAAAAGAAACATTTGAATTTCCCGCCAGCGTTACTGTGGTGTTAGTCATGAAGAATGATAACAGATCGCCCTCGCTCTCCTTGGATAACATCGAAGTTACCTCTCTAACACAACGTGTTCTTGTTGTTTTTATTGTTCTATACTTCGTTTTACAATGAGAAATTTAAAACTTTCCCTCAACGTAAAAAAGAAATTTTCAGATTTTGATCCTTCCGTAAGAATAATCGGGTCTTGTTCAAAAGTGTCTTCACATGACGTCATTTATGCTCTTTCTTTCGAGAAAAAGGTGCTTTACTGCATTGAAATTCCTGAATTGAACTTAACTTTTAAAACAGATTTGATTCCCGTTGATAATTGTTCAGAAATTGTCGGTGCTGTTTATAATGACGTTTTTGAGGAAATCGTGGTTTTCTTCGAATCTGGAGAAGTTCTGACGTTTAAAGTGGAAGGTGGTGTCGAAAATGAGGCTTTTGTTTGTGAAAACGTTTCCTCGGTTAAATGGAGTCCTAATTTAGAATCCGCTGTTGTTGTTTCTGGTTTAAAACTGAGCGTAATCGACTCTTCATTTTCGACCATCAAATCCGTCGATCTTTCCAGCGAAACGGAAGTTCATGTCAAACCGATTAACGTCGGATGGGGTAAAAAAGAGACTCAGTTTAAAGGAAGCCAGGGGAAAAAAGAAATTAAAGAGGAAGCCGACAAAATAGATGATGATCTCTCAGTCAACGTGGCGTGGAGAGGCGACAGTTTATTATTCGCTGTCACCTATTTTGAAAATGAAAGAAAAATCAAAATATTCGATAAACAAGGTATACTTCAAAGCGTCGGAGAAAACCTCCCAGGATTAGAATCTCCGATATGCTGGCGACCTCAAGGAAATCTCATCGCTTTCCCTCAAAAACTAGTAAATCGCTACGTCATCGCATTTATGGAAAAGAACGGCCTCAAACATGGCGATTTCGATATTTCAAATGACCTAAAAGTATAGAAAAATTAAAAATCAAATTTTTTAAATTAACTTTCGTTAGGTGATCGACCTCAATTGGAACATTGGCTCAAATATTCTTTTACTAACATCTTACAATATACACAACTATGAATACTTTCTGTCATTTTACACATCTGGAAATTATCACTGGTATTTGAAAAATTCCCATAAGTTGGATTCCAAGCCGGTAATTTAAAAGTAGAACTTTTTATTTAATAAAAATATGAAGATTTCAGTGATTTGGGATGAAATGAAAGAAAACCGTCTTTTTGTTAGGACCGAATCTGGGGTTTTTCATGTCATGGAATTTATTTGGACTGTCGACCATAGTTCTTATCATCAGCCAGAATCTTCCCTGGTTTCTGTCATAGATAATGGTAATTAAATTTATTTTTTTTAAATTTTATTTCTTTTTTTATTTTAGATAAAATACTGTTAACTCCGTTTGATTCTGCGATATCCCGCCGCCTATGTCAAAATGGACTTTGTACTGCGATGAGAGCGTCAATCAAATATTATTTTCACCAGATTTTAAGTAATTTACTTTTTATTTCATTTCGTCCAGAATTAGGGGTATTCATATTCATAAATATAAACGTATTCATAAGTGTTAGCTTTGAATTTCTTAAAATTTATTAACTTACTTAAAGAAGTTATTGTGATACCCTTCATGTCGGGTTTTTGGGGAAGGGTCTTCCAGACCCCGTAGGGTCAATTGAATCTTTACCGATCTCAACTTTGTCTGTGGTGCCGGCCGGCCGTCCGTCCATATCATTTTTTTCGGGAACACTTTACGGCCACAATTTTTAACCAATTTTCGCCAGATTTTCGCCAAATTTTCTTTAGTTGGTGAACTAGATTTTTGAATTTCGAAAAAATGGCTGAGATATGTCTGTTTGAAATTTTAAAAAATTCGCTGCGGCCGAACCATTGGTCCGATTTTCACCAATTACACCTTATATTTTTTAAGAATTTTGGTGAAAAAAATTATCATTTTTTAAACATTAATTATCATTTTAGTAGGGAGAAGATTCATACTTCCACGCGTTATGAGAGGACCTATCTTGGGTAAAAATCCCATTATTTCTACCTTGATACTTAAAAAATTTTTCGAAAAAAAAAAGACTTAAAAAATGTTTCGGAAAAAAAAACAGAAAATTTTTCAAAATAAAAACTTCCCCCTCCGTTATACTTCTCCTTTATACTTCCCCTCCCTTATACTTCCCCCTCCTATATTTTTCTTCTCTTTAAGGAAGTTCCCGTCAGGGCAAGCTCCAGACTAGTACTTTTTATTATTGTTTATTAATTCCCTGAAATTATTTATAATGGATTTCATAAAATTTATGTATTTGTGAATTTCGTAATTTTTATTTATTAAAATTCCTTAATTTTTTAAATGAAATTATTCAATTTGGAATTATTAAATATTTAATTTTATAACATAATTTCCCATAAATTCATATAATAAATAAATTAATGTTTTTTTTAAATTGAATTTTCAATGATATACTTAAAAAAATCTAATAACAACATTAAAATTTTTAATTTTTATGCTTAAAATAAACTTATTTATTCCTTAATTTTTTCAAAAATAAATTTCAAGACTGTGTAGAAAAAGTATGAATATCTCATAAAATGTGAATATGAGAATTCAGCTTTGTGAATGAATATGAATACGCCTAACTCTGTAATCGACTTCAAATTAATCTAATTTTAATTAATTAATCTATCTAATTTTTATTAATCTAATTTAATTTTATTTTTCAGGCAACCTTCTGATTGGTTTCTCTGTGCGGTTTGCAACACTAAATTATTATTTTTGATATGTCCAACGGAACTCCAACATTATCAAGTAATTTATGTTTTAATTTCACTATTAGAAGAAAAGTTAAGCTTAATTTTATTTTTTAAGCTATACTTAAGCTTATTTTTTAATTTTCAGAAACTTTCAGCAATCCAATTGACGAGTTAGGCGTTTGGGAATGGATAACCAAAGATAAATTCCTTTGCTTAACTCCAAATGTCAACGGTACCTCAGATTTGTTGTCGTCCAAATAGATTCTGATTGTTCTATCAAGTAAAACAAAATTAAATCTTTGATTTTTTCACTAAAAAATTATTTTTAGAGCAAATAATTTGAACAAAATAGCTAAATTGTTAACCAGGCGTTTAAATTTTGGATTTATTCAATTACTAAATGACGAAAACTTATTATTTAATGTTGAAACGTATGAAATTGAGAGATGTTCATTTTACCTGAGGATTGTACAAGCATTTGTGCTTTTGGGGATGAAATTTTTGGTTTAAGCGAGACTAAAAACTGTTCAGATCTTCAAACCAAATTGGAACAAACATAACTTCTTTTTTCGTCCGTCATCCTTATGTTTTGCGACCACAAATAATCATACATTACTCATTTTAAAATCTGATGAATTGGTTGGTTTTATTATTTTAATTATTAATTTTTAATGTTTATTTTAGTGTGAAGAAGTGTCATTAAGAAAATTGGAAAGAGGGTCGAGGATAGTTATAGTAACTGGGAATTCTGTTGTACTTCAACTTCCACGTGGGAATTTAGAAACTATACAGCCGAGAGCTCTTACATTCTTACAATCGGTAAATTCTTAGACAACCTTTGTTATAAAGAAGCCGTTCATTTACTACGTAAACAAAGGATATTGTTCGATCTCTGTGTGGATCATGATCATCAAAAGTTTCTTGAAAATGTCGACAAGTTTGTCGATCAGGTCGACCAACAGTGGATACATTGATGGTCACAGAAATGTCCGATGATGATTCCACCAAGAAAATTTATTCTTCATACTATAAGGTATTAAGGTTATAAAATGACATTATTACATAAATTTTTAGGCTGAGAGGATTTCATTGAAAGATAAAGTGATAACAGTCTCTAATGCTATCTTGGCTGCTCTTGTTAAGCAGAATAACGTCAAAAAGCTAGCACAACTCAGCTGTTTGGTGAAAATGAAGAAAATTGGAGAAGCCATTGAGTTAGCGAACGACCCATCATCTTTGCAGCATCTCATTTTCCTTGTGGACGTTGAGACACTTTACAAAGAAGCCTTAGGAACCTACAATCTTAACGCCGCCTTAAAAATCGCCGGTATGACCAAACTAAACTTAAAAATTTAATTTTTTTTAGAAAAATCGCCCATGGATCCCAAAGAATATGTACCATATTTGAACAGTTTAAAAGATTTAGAAGAAAATTACATGAAATATAAAATTGATAAAACATTAAAAAGACCAAAATCTGCACTTTTGCATATATCAAAATGTGGAGAGGAAAAATCGGATGAATGCTTCAACCTTATAAAAGAATTCAATTTATATTCAGCAGCTTTGGAAATCTTCAAAAATGATTCTTCAAGGTAAAACTACTTTTTTTATGTATTTTTAATTCTTCCTTCAGGTATAAAAATGTGGCTTCACTTTTTGGAGAATATCTTTTCAAAAAGCATTTTTTTGAAGAATCTGGCTTGATGTACATACGTGCCTGTAAGACGGATAAAGCGATTGAGGCGTTTACAAAATCAGGAAATTGGCGCCACTGTCTTTTTTTGGCCAAACAAGCCGATTACAAGTAATAAATTTTTTTTTTCTTTATTTAAACTTTTTTTTTAAGAAATGAAGATATCAAAAAACTTGGAGAAGCCTTATACAATGGGCTCATTTCTTCCGAACAGTACAAAGAAGCAGGAAATGTCGCTCTTGAATTTTTGAACAACTCTGAAAAATGCGTTGAAGCCTTTTTAATTGGGAAACATTGGCAAGAGGCAATTTATGAAGCAATAAAACTTGATAAAGGTACTTAAAAAAGTTAAAACGTTTTTATTACATTTTTTTCTTTTTCTAGAAATAGAAAACGTAAAGCAAAAAGTTAAAGAATCTGCGCTACTTTGGAGGAAACCATTGAAGGAAAATTGTCGTCAATAAATAAATATGTTGAGCGTTTAGAAGTCGTTAGGAAGGAAAAAGCTAATAAACCTGCACTTCGTGATTTTGGTACTAAAAATATTAAATTTGAATTATTTAAATTTTTTTAAAGATGAAATGAGCGATACTAGTTCAGTGTCTTCATATAGAACAAGCCCGTCTACCACGTAAGTTTTAAATTTAAAATCCAACGATTAATCGTTTAGTAGGTCAAGGTCGAGTAAAATGACGCGAAAAATGAGTCGAAAACTTTGGAGTTTGAAAGAAGGTAACCCGAGGGAAGAAGAAGCCTTAATGTCGACTTTGATGGAAACGATAACCACTTCTGAAAAGACCAGCGGTATTTGCAATTTTCTCACAGTCAAATTTTATTTCTTAATTTTAGCCGAAATAAAGTCTACTTGTACAGCTCTTTTGTTTTTCGAAGAAGACCTCATGGCACAAAAATTGCAAAATTCAATGAAAAATTTGCTCGTTAAGATAGAAGCCTCTAAGAAAATCATCTGGCCCAAAGTAATATTTAAAAAAAATACAATTTTAAAAATAATTTTTTTTTGTTTTTTAGGACCCGAATGAAGATGAAGTTGCCATTTTGGGTAAAGAATTATTTAGGTTTTGTTTAATTTTTTATTTAATTATTTATTTTAGATCAAAAATTGAGATTCCCTCCAGAGGTTCAAGTTCCAAAAGGATGGGAATTGGAGTCCTTAAGAGAATTTTAATTGTGAATATTGTAATAAACATTAATTTTTTAATTTTTTTTTATTTTTTTTAATGAGCATTTAAAGTACTTGTTTAAAGAGCTTCCAACGAAACTTCCTTAAAGAGAAGTAACAATATAGGAGGGGAAGTACAACGGAGGGGGAAGTATAAAAAGTATATCGGAGGGGGATGTATAAGGGAGGGAAAGTATAAAGGAGAATTTTCAAGTTTTTTTCAATTTATTTTTGAAAAATTTTCCGAGTTTTATTTTGTCCAAAAATTTTCCGAGTTGTTTTTTTGTAAAAAATTTTCTGTTGTTTTTTGAAAAATTTTCCGAGTTTCAATTTTTTTCGATAAATTTTCTAAGTTTTTTTTAAATTTTCTAAGTTCTATTTTTTCGAAAATTTTTTTAAGTGTCAAGGTAGAAATAATGGGCTCTTTGGCCTAGGGATGTGCCTCTCATAATGCGTAGAAGAACGAAATTTCTCCCTACTAAAAAAACAATAATTAAAAAGTGGCAATTTTTTTACACCAAAAATTCTTTAAAAGTATAAGGAGTAATTGGTGAAAATCGGACCAACGGTTCGGCAGCAGCGAATTTTTTAAAATTTCAAACAGACATATTCTCCGCCATTTTTTCGAAATTCAAAAATCGCCCCCGTTACATTCTCTTCACCGGCTAAAGAAATTGTGTGAAAATTAGTTGAAAATCGATGAAAACTGTGGCGGTAAAGTGTTCCGGAAAAAATGCTACGGACGGCCGGCCGGCACCACAGACAAAGTTGAGATCGGTAAAGATCAATATTCGTTTTGCCCTCCGGGTCTGGAAGACCCTTCCCCAAAAACCCGACGTGGAGGGTATCACAATAACTTCTTTAAGAAGTTAAAAATGCCATGGTGGCAAAATGACAACAGGAAGTTTGAAAGTCCAAAAAAATAAAATAATCAAAAAATTTTTTATTTGAAAGTGAGCTGAATGATTAACATCACACAATTTATTGTTAATACTTCTGAGTTTTTCTAAATTTTTATTTTTTTCTAGGGTAGTTTTAAAATTTTAATTTCTATTCAAAAGTAAAAGTTAGTAGATGAAGAAATTAGTTGCCAAAGTTTTTTTTAATTTTGGACAAAAAAAATGTGGAATGATGAGAAGTACAACATAGAAAGCTTTTTACAACGGCGACAAAAAAAAAATTAAAAAGCCTTTTTACATGACTTATTATTTCTTTTACTCAGTCTCATGGTTACTAAAATTCTTTGATAAGTGAATGTTAATTTTATTAAACCTTTTAAAAGAAAAGGATTATTTTGACTCACCACTTGTGGCCTTTTTTACACAGTAAACTTTGGCACAAGATTCTAAACTAGTATTTAATTTTCCGAATTCTAAAATATAATACAAATAATAAAAGTTACAGAAAAAAGAAATCACATTTTTTTTAGTAATGTACAATTAGAGAAAAAAAATTAGATAAGTTAACAATGAACAAATAAAACAAAAATAGAAAAGTAACAAAATTAATCGGTTTTGGTGACGAGGCCGAGTTTTTTCTGGGTTTCGCCGATGACCGCTAGTAACGCTTCACGTTGGTTAGGGTCGACCGTTTGATCGAGAAGCCTCTTGTGGAGTTCGAGGACGCTGTCCGTCGCTTTTTGAAGCTGCTCTGCCATAGTTTCGACTAAATCTTGAGAGACTGAAATAAAAATTAAAAAAAGGAAAACTAAAAAAATGAAAACATACGAGGAGCTTTGGTAACATCGACGTCAGTATCTTTCACAGGGACCTCATATGGACTTGGGTCCATCCCAGGCCTTAAAATCGCGCTGCTGCTTCGCTGCGTTTTATTACTAGCACGAGCGATATCCCGTTCCGATCCACTCCTTCCCAAACCAGGCCTTCTAAAAACTCAAAATTAACCTAAAACTTTAAAAAATCAAAATTACCTAGGTCGATCTAAATTGACGCTTTTAGGTCTGGTGGAGGCGTCGGTTTCATTGAAGGAGTCGGAGCTTGATTTTCCTCTGAACTAGAATCTTCTGTATTTCCAGCTTGGTTTAATGCAACTAAAAAAAAAAAAGTATATTTAAAAGGTTTATGTGCATATCTGTGAAACAGATCTTAGGAAGAGTGAAACAGGAATATTTCGTTGCTTCCGTTTATTGATATCTCAAATTTTTCCGCAAGCATAACTGTGATTGGCAAGAGCATGCAGAAAGGTAGAGAAGAACAATCGTCCCGTCTACCCACCACATCTCTCACCGCCAAGTTTTCTATACAAACGCCACCTCATGTAAAGCTGTCCTTAAGATATTTTTAAGACCAGAAAATTAAGGAAAACAGCCCAAAACTCGTTTATTTAAAGAGCGTAAACGCTCGAACACCGTTTAAATAGGGTGTTGATAGCTGAAAACCAAATGGGTGTTTCTACACCAAAAAAATCGAGAAAAGCCCAATAAAAAGATGTTAAACGCCTAAACACCTGTTAAAAGACGTTTTCCTGGACCAGAATCGTTAAAAGGGTGTTAAATGCTAAAACCTCCGTAAAACAGTTTTTACATGAAAAATTGAGGAAAACTTAAACGCCCAAAAACCTGTTTAAACAGGTTTTTCTATACAGAAATCAAGAAACGACCCAAAACTGATTAAAAGGGTGGTTAACGATTAAAAACCCAATGAAACGGGTGTTTTTACACCTTTGAACCAAGGAAAAGTCAAACAGCCAAGAAAACGGGTTTCAACACCAAAAATGGAGGAAAACTACCCAAAACCCAGTAAAAGATGTTAAACGCCTGAACACCTGATAACATGGGTTTTACTGGACTACAAAACTCGTTAAAAGGGCGTTAAACGCTCAAAACTTAATTAAAAAGGGCGTTAAACGTTCAAATCCTCATTAAAAGGGTGTTAAACGCTCAAAATCTCATTAAAAAGGGTGTTAAACACTCAAAACCTCATTAAAAGGGTGTTAAACGTTCAAAACCTCATTAAAAAGGGTGTTAAACACTCAAAACCTCATTAAAAAGGTGTTAAACGCTCAAAACCTCATTAAAAAGGGTGTTAAACACTCAAAACCTCATTAAGAAAGGATGTTAAACGCTCAAATCCTCATTAAAAAGGTGTTAAACACTCAAAACCTCATTAAAAAGGGTGTTAAACGCTCAAAACCTCATTAAGAAAGGATGTTAAACGCTCAAAATCTCAATAAAAAGGATGTTAAACGCTCAAAACCTCATTAAAAAGGGTGTTTAACGCTCAAAACTTTTTTTTTTTTTAATGAAAAAATTGACAAAAACAACCCTAGAGTTAAGCTCATGTTTAACAGCGGGTTTTTTAGACCAGAAAACCAATGAAAACGACCCAAAACTCATTAAAAAGGGAGGTGAAAAATCAAAAACCCGATGAATCGTGTTTTTACACCTTAAAATTGAGGACATGGTCATCTTAGCTATCATGCTAATTAAAACAAATTAAAACGTACTGCTTGAGTAGGCTCCAGATAAGCCTCTACGTCTAGCTTCCATTCTCGATTTACTGCTGTTACTATTGGTCACTTTATTTTGAGATGATATCGTCGGGCGCATTACTCTTAATGATACGAGGCTTCTCTGTCCAGCAGTTTGGCTTATATCACTTTCCGAATCACTCTAAAAATTCAAAACAAAATAAAGAACCAAAACCGAAGGCTTTATTTCTTACTTGATTCAAAACTCCGACGGAGCTGCTTCTCATTATTGTCGAACTCTTTGGACTCGAATGGCGTTGGGATGTCGACAGCGATTTATTTTGACTGTGCGATTTTACTGAAACTTGTTTTAAAAAATAACGTGAAAAATCCTGTATGAAAAATGCGTAGGAAAAAAGAGAATTTGTAATACCTGAATTTGAAACTCTTTGCCTGGGAGACGAGTTGGCCAAGTCGCTCAGCGAGATCGCTCTCCTTATACCCCCACTCTCATCTTGAACTACATACCAAAACATCATGCATTTCACACAAACAAAAAAAACAAAAAACTAATACTAAAAAAAAAAGCAAATAAAAAATGGGTGTGCAATTAAAAAAATAGATGTTGGTAAGGGTAAATAAATAAAAAAATGGGAAAAGGTAAATGAAACATAAAAAAAAAAAATAATTTATTAAAAATAATATAATTACAAAAAATAAAAAAAATGGCTAAGATAAAATAGGGTGGTCACTTCAAATAAAGCTGGGCAAAATAAGTTGGACGTATTCATGTGAAAACACACAAAACGCATTCATATTCATAAGTTTTGCTAGGAGGTTCATAATTATGAATATATCCAACTTAAGAACTTTATTTTGTTTACAAGTTGCCACCCTAATCATGCATTTTAAAGACTAAAATACGACAAACTAAAATTTGCGGAGTACCTGCGGTGCATTTATCGGGAAGAATTTGACCGTTGGCGATTCTTCTGGCGAGTTGGTTTCCGATGCTCGGTTTCCACTTTCGCTTTGGAGAGTTCGCCAACGAGGAAGACGTTCCAGGAGTTGAGCTTTCAGAATCGCATGAAAATTCGTCTTTAGCACTTATCTTTTCGAAGTTTCTTGAAAGAAGTTTGACTCTCCCTCCATTAAAATGAGGGAGATCTGCCAGGCTGTTGAGGCCCGGATCTTTGACAGGAACTCCCAGAATTTCTTTTTTGAACGTATTTTGTAATGATGCGATTTTTTCACTTTTTTTTCTCATTTGTATTTTGTATGAGTTTTTAGTTATTGTCGGGTAGATTTTCGGTTTGGCGGTTTATGCGCCACGATGGGATGAGGGCTTTTTTTGGCGTCTTCCCGTCTTTTGAAAAGTGTCTCCGGTGTCGGTTTGACTGGGCCATTTCCGATAGCGACAAAAAATGATTCGTTTTTGTGCTTTTCAGTCTTTTCTTTGACTGGCCATTCTTCTATATTGTGAGCGAACGGCGATCCTGGACGGCTTTTAGAGAAAGCTTTCGACGTCGTATCTTGCAACTACGGGTTCGGACGACCGCCTGTTTCTGCGGTATTTCGTCTAAATCGTTGGGCAAATCTTTGACATCTCCGGCATCCGTTAAAATACTTTCTGTACTTTGAAAGGCTTCTCGGTTACTAAATAAAATTGATATTCACTTTCATCAGTCAAAATGCTTTCTGTGCTTCTACATGTGGTTCTACGGAGGAAAAAACTGGCACTACTATGCCGTTCCCAGCCTTCATTATTGTCTAAAATGTTTTCTTCACTATGAAACTTAGTTTTGTCGTATTTTTCATTTTTGAAGCCAAACGAACTTGAAGATCTTTCGATGATTTGATATTCGCTGACGCATCTTCTCGGCTTTGAGCCGTATTCCGAGCATTCTTCTAATGAATCTGAACTGTACTCACTGTCTTCTAAAAACATCCCGCAAGTTTTACCGACTTGATCGATATCGTCCACGGATTTCGACTCCCTACCAACATCTACTTCTTTCTCGTTTATGTTAACATAGAAACAACATGAATAACGCTTGAAACGGTGGGCGTTTTGAGCGGCAAATTCATATTGAGTTCGGGCTCTTGGAAGGATTTTGTAGAATGGTCGTTAATCGGAGAGCCTGTTAAGGACGCATCCATCGATTTAAACCAGACTGGTATGGGTTCACTGTTAGTTGAGAAAGGTTAAGGCTCACCGGCCTCGCTCGGTTAGTCGCATTTTTGGGCTTTCGAGTAAAAGTGCTGCTATATTTCATTACCTTGCTGCACCGCTCGATGTCTCGGCACAGGTTTTGGCCTCGGATCAGAATAAAATCCTTGCATACTTAAATCTTGAATACTTTGACTCGATTTTAAACTCGAACGATAACCAACCTAAGAAATTAATTAAAAAAAAAAATACAAACGAAGATTACATACGCTTTGTAACTGACGTCTTGTTTCCTGAATCCTCCTCTGAAGTTCTTCCCTTTTGCTTAATGTCGCCATATCGTTTTTGACGATGTTAGTCCCATTTTTAGTTCTAGGGCTTGGATTATTTCCGTGATGCTGCGAAGACAAACTTCTCTTTCCTAATAAAATGATTATAATAGTTTAAAGAAAAAAGAAATGATACCTTTTTTGAGAGGTGCTCCAGCATCTTCGGCTCCGCTTAATGACTCAAAGTTGTTTTCAGGAATTTCTCTCGGTGGGCAATCACATCCAAAGCGTCCGTACTAAAGCAAGAAATTCAATTAAAAAATTTTCCCGGTGGTTTTAGGGTTATTGCTTGGGCAGATAACCTCAAAAAACATTGAAAAGGATGTATTTTGTGTTAAAAAACGCAAAAAGGGTGTATTTTGTGCAAAATCACGCAAAAGGTGTATTTTGTGCAAAATCATGAAAAAAGGGTGTATTTTGTGCAAAACCGCCCAAAAGAGGGTGTATTTTGTGCAAAACCGCCCAAAAAAAGGTGTATTTTGTGCACAAACACCCAAAAAAAAGGTTGTATTTTGTGCAAAACCACAACCCAAAAAAGGGAGTATTTTCTGCAAAAACCCCAATAAAGGGTATTTTTCTGCAAAACACCCAAAAAAGGGGTATTTTGTGCAAAAAACCCCAAAATGGGTTGTATTTTGTGCAAGAACACCCAAAAGGATGGTTTTGTGTTTCTTTTTGGGCGAAAAACGTTTTACGAAACTGGTTATACAAATACAAACCTCATAGAATGCATATTGTGATCTGAGGTGGGAGTGGTTGCATGGTCGTCATCATCGCTTTGACTTCCGGACATCGACCTGCTTGCGCTTGACATTTCACTCGTAACCAAAAGAAGATCTGGCCTTTTAGATTTTTTCATCGATTTTCTCAATTCGGGTCGAATCAATATTCGTAATCGGAAATTCTCTATTCGGCTCTTCATGCTGCGGCATATAAAGCGGATGACGGTTATCGCTTGATTCTCCTTCCGAGTAATCTTCAACATCCATCATGCTCCGTACCCTCCATATCCTTTAAGTATTCCATAAGAAAACATAATTAACACAATTCTTTTTTACCTCATATTTAAAGCTTCCTAATGAACTATCGTCAGTGTGATTTGTTAAAGTGATTATCGTTGAGCTCACTACCTCGTGTTAGCGTTATTTTACCTCCAATCGCATGCTAAAATAAATAAATAATATATTTTTTGACAACCATTTTCAAGGGGAAAAAACCTGAAAATTTCTTTTAGAAAAACTAACCGTTTACTATTGTGATCCAAAATTTCTTGCAAAGTTTCGGGGCAATGAAGGAAATCTATACTCGTATCACGGCTTGCCTAAAAATTTATGATGAAACCGACCTTTGTTTATTTCAAATGTTAAAAGAAGTGCGAAAGTGAAAGAGTGCCGAAAAAAGAAATATTCAGAGAGAAAGGAAAGAGGGGAAAAAATGAAATGAATACCTTTGGTGTTAATGTATCTCTTCTGTGGTTTGAAAGTAAAGATCTTCCTGTTTCAGCTCCACTGTCGACAGAACTGTCTTCTTTACTTCCATCAGAATCAAGTTTTTATCTACAAAAATTCATTAATTATAGCGCTCAACAAAATTTACTAGTGGTAACTTTGAAATTTGCCTTCATTTCAAACAATTGCTTCTACAACCACTTTTTATATGCTATTCCGTAAACCCTTTCGAGACCGCAGGCGACTATAGTTGCCATGCGCGCATTTGCTTGGAGATCGCAGGTGACTTCAGTTGCCCAGCGGCGCCAGTGGGAAGCCTCTCTAAGATATTTAATACTTTCGCTTCCGTGGCGCTAGCGACATGCAAAAACTGGCCATCTGTTGGGGAAGAAATGAACTAAGTGATGATCGCATCACTCATCGCTTTCTGTGCTTTGCTGCGCGCTGGGAGAGGTCGGGGAGAAGTGAGGGGAAAAGTGCTGCGCCAGTAGCGCAGAGAATCCGGCGTCAGACGAGGTCTCAAAAGGGTTAAGGAAGGTTTTAAAGAGAACTTTTCAGACAGGTTTTTAGGCGTTTTTCGCTCAGAACACCCTTTTTTTTTAGTTTTAGGTACAAAAAGTACCATTAATCCCCATTTTAAGTGATTTTCTTCAATTTTTTTGGCAAGAAATCCAGTTTTTCACAGGATTTTCTCGGTTTTTTGTGCAGTTTATGCAGTCATTATTTTCTTTGATTTTGGGAGTTTTTCAGGTTTTTAGGCAAAAAAAACACATTTTTATTGCATTTTTGAAATTCTTCAGCCAATTTTCTATTGCTTACTGACTGAAAAAATCCCCTTTTTCTGAATTTGGGGGTTTTTTCCACATTATTTATCTAAGAAACCATCCTCCATTATTTCTGGGCAAAAAAAAACGGTTTTAACTATATTTGAAGTAGTTTTCTTTGATTTTTTGCCCAAGAAACCCCTTCTATAAATGGTTTTTGCAGTTTTTTGACTTCAAATCGCTGTTTTTACCAAATTTTCTGGCATTCCTTTGAATTTTTAGCCAAAAAAAAACCTTTTTTTTCTATTTAGAGAGAGTAGAAAATTTGACTGAAATAACTTACCTCCAGCAAAAGGGCTGATTTCGCCATCATAAATCGACTTGATCGAAATCCCGTGGTCGATTCTATGCGCCCATTTTCCTTTCGGGCCTGAAACGCGAATTCCTGCTTTCCATTTCAGTCCCCTCGATCTCTTTCTTCGCCCAAATCGGAAGTTGACCGAATCTAAAAAGCAAATAAAGAAAACCTTCAAGTTCAGGTTGCATAACTCACCTGTAGTCCGTCTGGTTTGCGTTAGGATCAAATGCTTCAAGAGGGGAAGGTGAGAAATCCTCATTTTGATGGTGTCCATTCGTTATTTTGACAGGTTTCCTTCAATTTTGGCATTAAAATACAAACAAACTATTTTACTTATTTCGGGCTGCTTGCTGTGACAATCTTGCTTGCATAGTAAAACCATATCATGAGGGACAGTCCAAATCAAAACGCAACGTCTCCAGAGGCCGAAATCAACCTCGTACAATCCTGACTAAACCTAAGACCTGTGACTAGCTCAGAATGGCCTGACATTGTCGCCATACACTCCCCACTATAATAATCATATATACAAA
>JACGAQ010003057.1:0-33604 GCA_014119065.1 Orius insidiosus | reverse complement strand
ATAACATGTTATTTGAATAAAATATGGTGATTGGTCAGGGCAAATTTTTTTGCGAGAGGACAGGAAGGTTGGGACGAAATCTTTTAACATAATTTGGGTGGGGTGGACGAGGGTGTCCTTCCTTGATTCCCTTGGGGTCGTTGGTTCAATTCCCACACTGGGGCACAGCTAAACATAAAACTCAACAAAAGCCAAAAGGCATTACAACTTACAAACTAAATGACTTAATAAAAAATTTGGTAAAATGAATTTAACAAGGGTATAATTTTTTATGACTTTTCTTTAGAGAAAGCTCCTTTTGAGCTGTCTTCGGTCACTGTTTTAGATAGGATAACCGAGCATATATCTGGGTCCGAATGTTTTTTCATGACATGTTTTTTTAAATAACTTCGAGTTGTGCATCTGAATGAACACTCATCACAAGCGAAAGGTTTTAATTCAGCTTCCAAACGTTCTTGAGCTATTTTCGTGTCGATTTCATCGAGGTTGCCGAAAACAAAAAGGCGTTCACGCTCGTGCTTTTTAAAATGCGTTTTTAAACTTTCAGCTCTAGCTGTCCTATAATTACATTCAGAACACGAGTATGGCTTTTCGCCAGTGTGAGTTAATAAATGTGTTTTCATTCTAGTGGCAGTTAAGGATTTATAACTACATACAGTGCAACTGTATCTTTTCTCTCCTGTATGAACTTTCATGTGTTTACTCAAGTTGCTTGAGTTGGAACAACGAAAATCACAGTCGGGGCAGAAAAAAGGCTTCTCTCCAGTGTGTGATCGAATGTGAATCTTAAGATCTGAGGATTGGCAACATTTATAATCACAGACCATACATAAGTATTGTTTTTTCCCTGAATGGAGCATCGCATGTCGTTTAAGACTGCCTATTTGAGAAAACTTATAATCACAATCGGAACAGGCGAACGGCTTCTCGCCGGTGTGGGTGCGCAAGTGTATTTTGAGGTTCCCGTTTGTCGTACAGCGGTAGTCGCATTGAGGGCAAGAGTACGGCCGGTTTCCAGTGACATCGTTTTCACCGGGTTCAGACTTAAAAAATTGAAATCCTTTATTCTCTCCGCTATCTGGCTTACTGAGATCTTTACGCCCGAGGTTAGAAGCCACATTCACAGCCTTAATGTACGATGAGGTCATATCACTCCGCGGTTCAGTGAGATTACTTTCCACGTTAGGAGACGTGATGTTTTCTTGATTCTCAAGTTTGTCAAAAGGCGATATCATCGATTTTTGGGACGCATTACAAGGCACAGAATTATTATTGTCTATTTCATTAATTATCTATCTTTGCTCTTCGAGCCATTCGAAGAAAAGCTGCCATTCTTGAGGGAAGATCCGAAATTTCCTCGACTGTCTTCTTCCATAGCCAACCCTTCAAAGATTATTTAGAACCATGACTGAAACAACAAAATTTTCACTAAGTAAATTAGATTAAATGATAAGCCGCCTTAAATCAAGCTTCAATACCTGTTTCTTTCATTATAGTTTTCAGAAGATAAAACCAAGAGACATTTCGAAAAGAACTGCACGATTTATTCATTTGAGAATACTTTCTGAGATCGTGAGTTTGATACTTTAGTGATAGCCGATTAGGGTTTAATGAAACAGCGCTCCATCGGCCCTTATGCAGAACCGTAGCTACGTCATTTTTTGTTCATGGTTCACCAAAAAAATAAAGTTTCCTTACTCCTAATTTATGAAAATAAAATTAGAAATGCTGGATCAGAAGATATTTACCCAGTAAAAATAAGGGTGGATTTATTTTGAGTGTAATCGACGTGAAAGTTTATTTGGAATTTGAAAAAGACCGCATGTTTTTTAACCTTCCTTGGGGCTACTAGTGATAACAATTTTATGTCTTCACAGTTTATCTTTATCATTTTGAATATAATAACCAGCGGACGCCCGTGATCATTTGGGTGAAGAGTTGGTTTTTGTGCTGAAAGTTATAAGGATTGTGGTGTACGTAAACGGTTTTGTAAAGAAAAGTCTGACACTCGTTGTATCTTCATTAAACAAAATATGATGTCGACCGCTATTCGAAGAGTGCCTTTGATCTCGTTCTGTCGTAAGTGGGAATGTTTGATGCTTTTGAGCAAACGTCCGTTTCACGGCTCGCTTTTGAGAAAAGAAACGAAGATTTTGGCGCCTAAGAAGCTTGCACTCGTCGACTCTTGCAGTATTCGACCGTTGAGGATAAACTACCTCAGTTGACGGAGTTCCCAGTGTACGTCTGGCCGAGCATTTTCAAGACTTTGAAGAACATGTTTCTGGTCAGATTTCTCATCAGGAATCATTATGACCCACGTTCGATCTTAAAGAGTTTTCAATCGCTTCCCAACAGGTAAACTTCCATCTAATTTTTTATGCTAAATTTCTTTCTTTCTTTCAGGCCGTCGAAATCGTTTCTAATTGCATCTCGGATGGAGACTACGAAGGTCTTAAAGGATTGGTCACTGAGGATGTAATTGCAGATGTCAAAGCTGGAGTAACCGGTTTAAATTTAAAAGGACTCACTCAGCTCGCTGTAAAGAAGGAAGATATCATGTTCAGTTTTCCTTATGAAGTCGGCATGCTTTCCACTGACGATGGTAAACCACCTTTATTTTTTTAAGCAGGGATTCTGAAACTTTTAGTATTCCTGTTCAAATGGGGTCTGTCGTCAAAATGAGGAGAATTCCCAAAAATCCTGTAAAATGGTGTTTCTCAGTTAGAAACTTAGGAAACTGCTGATATCTTTTTAAAATGAGGTTTCTCTACCAAAAAACACAAAGAAAACTCCCCAAAATCCAGTAGAAATGGTGTTTATTTGTTAAATTAAGTTAGGGAAACTGCCGAACACCCTGAAAATTTGGCGTTTCTCGGTCACGAAACCGAGGGAAACTCCCAAAAATCCTGTAAAAATGGGCTTTCTCAGTTTGAAACTGATGGAAACTACTGAAAATCTTTGGAAAATCCCGTAAAAATGGGGTTTCTTTTTAAATTAATTTGGAAAACTACCGAACACCTAAAACTTAGGGATTTCTCTGTCAAAAAACCGAAAGAAACTCCCGAAAATCCTTTAAATTGAGGATTTTGTACCTAAAAACCAAAGCAAACTTCTAAAAATCCAGTAAAAATGGTGTTTCTTTGTTAAAATCAGTTATGAAAACTGCCAAACACCTGAAGCTTAGGGATTCTCTGTCAAAAAACTGAGAAAACTTGCAAAATCCTGTAAAAATGGGGTTCTCTGTTAGAAACTTGAGAAAACTTCTCAAAATCATTTGAAACTTGGGATTTCTCTGTCGAAAAACAAAAAAAAAATTCCCAAAAATCCTGTAAATGAGGATTTTGTACCTAGAAACCAAAGCAACTTCTAAAAATCCAGTAAAAATGGTGTTTCTTTGTTAAAATAAGTTAGGAAAACTGCCGAACACCTGAAGCTTAGAGATTTCTTTGCCAAAAAACTGAGAAAACTTCCGAAAATTCTGTAAAAATGGGTTTCTCAGTTTTAAACTAAGGAAATCACCAAAAAAATTTGAAAATGAGGTTTCTCTACCTAAAAATCCAAATAAAACTCCCAAAAATCCTGTATTAATGGGGATATTTTATCTTAAACCTAAAGTAAACTTTTGAAAATCCTGTTAACATGGGGTTTCTTTCTTAAATTCAATTAGGAAAACTACGGAATACCCTGAAAATTAGGGATTTCTCTGTAAAAAAACTGAGAAAATCACTGAAAATCTTTTGAAAATGAGGTTTCTCTATAAAAAAACATAAAGAAAACTCTCAAAAATCCTGTATTAGTGGGATTTTGTATCTTAAACCAAGGAAAACTTCTAAAAATCCCGTAAAAATGTGGTTTCTTTCTTAAATTGAATTAGTTAACTACCGAACACCCTGAAACTTATTGATTTCTCTGTCAAAAAACTGAAAAAACTTCCAAAATCCTGTAAAAATGGGTTTCTCAGTTAGAAACTTGAGAAAACTTGTCAAAATCATTTGAAAATGAGGTTTCTCTATCTAAAAAACACAAAGAAAACTCCCAAAAATCCCGTATTAATGGGCATTTTGTATCTTAAACCCTAGGCAAACTTCTAAAAATCCCTTAAAGTTGGGGTTTCTCAGTTGTAACTGAGGAAACTTCTGAAAATCTTTTGAAAATGATTTTTCAATCAAAAAACAAAAATTATCTCCCAAAATCCTTTATTAATGGTGATTTTGTATCTTTGACCCAAAGCAAACTTCTAAAAATCCAATAGAAATGGTGTTTCTTTTTTAAATTCGGTTAGGAGAACTACCGAACACCTGGAACTTAAAGATTTCTCTGTCAAAAAACTGAGAAATCATCCAAAATCCTGTAAAAATGGTTTTCTCAGTTAGAAACTTGAGAAAACTTCTCAAAATCAATTGAAAATGAGGTTTCTCTAGCAAAAAACATAAAGAAAACTCCCAAAAATCCTGTATTAATGGGAATTTTGTATTGTAAAACCAAGGTAAACTTCTAAAATTCCTGTAAAAATTGGGTTTTCAGTTTGAAACTTGAGAAAACTTCTCAAAATCATTTGAAAATGAGGTTTCTCTATCAAAAAACACAAAGAAAACTCCCCAAAATCCTTTATTAATGGTGATTTTGAATCTTAAACCCTAAGCAAACTTCTAAAAATCCAATAAAAATGGTGTTTCTTTTTTAAATTCATTTAGAGAACTACCAAACACCTGGAACTTAGGGATTTCTCTGTCATAAAACTGAGAAAACTTCCGAAAATCCTGTAAAATTTGGGTTTCTCAGTTTGAAACTGAAGAAACTGCTGTACATCTTTTGAAAATGTCGCTTTTCTATCAAAAATCACAGAGAAACTCTCAAAATTCTGTGTCAATGGGTATTTAGTATCTGAAACCAAAGGCAAATTTCTAAAAATCCCTTAAAAATGTCCTTTCTTTGTTAAATTAAATTAGGAAAACTACCGAACACCTGAAATTTTGGGGGCTTTCTATCAAAAAACCAAAAGAAAACTCCCCAAAATCCTAATGGGGTTTATGATGAAAATGCCCAGACTTCTTTAAAATACTAAAATGTGGACATATCTCGTTTTTTTTTTAAGCTAAAAAACTTACTATGTCACCCTTATTTTTCAGAGGAAGCGAGAATCGTCGAGATCACAATGGTGTACCACGTGGTCCACGGTTTCCAGGATTATCGCGCTCGTTATGAACAGGATCCTCCGACTTCGAAGGAACTATCTGACAGCATCCAGATTCTCAACTACCGATTTCGGCGAGATTTCAGAAGAGGAGTTGAACCTGATTGGATTATCAACGGTTTAAATCATGTCCAACCCAAAACAATAAATAAAATGCCCTTAAATTGAGTTAAGGGCGGCGCCTTGGAATGTTTTGCTGTTATATATCTCAACCCTGGAAATATGGGATTAAATCCTGATTTCCAGGTTTAGTATTTTTTTTGTTTAATTTTATTATCATGATAATTTAAATATCAGGGATAATATAGACCGTTACAGTACTATCTTCTGCAACAAAATCCAACATTATTTCTTCAAACAAATTCTAAACTATGGTTTTTATTGACAGGAGTAATAGTACTAGCCTATGAGCTCAAAAGCGTTTTAAATTTTTAAATCTTAATTTAATACTCACAAAAAAGAGTTACTTCAACTTGCTCGCATTAAAGTAAATAGATTTAAAAATTCTGGCTTTTGTTCATAGGTTTCATTTAGGCTCTTTGATTTTTTGATTTTGACCAACTTAATTGCACTTGTCATTAAAGTTTATTGTTCAATTACCGTTATTTTTACATAAATGACATGACTTCTTCTAAATACTGTTAATGCTTAATTGACAAAGTACTCAAGTTACATGTTCTGTCATCTTCGAAATTTAGAGATTCAGGATCCAATCTTGATTTGTATATATATCTCTAAAATTGCTACAGACAGTTACTAAAAAATTGTGATATTTATTAGACTTATAAAAAGAATATCATACTTAAGACTGAAGTGTAATAATCGTTTTATAGAAGCGATTTAGTCTTGTTGAAATTTTTTTAAGGAAAAAATTGTAGCATCAACAATGTTCTTTAAATAAAGTTTTATTTTGATAAATTGTTGTATAAAAAATATAAATGATTCTTGAATCCTTGGCTGCAAAATGGCTTCAGCCTTTTCTTATGTTTTAAATTTTTTTTTTTTCTACTTTCCAGGGGATTAAGTTTGAATTAGGTAATTCCACTTTTAACTTTCTAGAAGAAAATACTTTTAGAAAAAAAATCTACCTAAAAATTCATTGAAATTTTGTGTGTAGATATAAAATTTTGTCGATTTCCTGGAAAACTGCATAAGTCCTTTAGGGGGAATTTTGTAGTTATGTTGGCAGTAAGTATTTTGATAACGTCATCCCAACTTGCAAGTCGAACTGTTGTCCTTTCAGCTTTGTTTGTAAATTTAATTCTCAGCGATTCAGCGTTTCATTTCGTTCGTCTTCGTTCTTGTTAAGTAGACTGAACCAAACGACAGTAAGTTTAAAATAACAACAAATCATTTTAAAATTTGAATGTTGTCAAATCGCCTAAATGGTTTTTTCTCGTGATAGGTTAACCTGGATTTGGTTTTCACTTTCCTACTTTTTACTTAAATTACTTTATTTTAATTAAATTGTTACTTTTATCTAACTAATCTTTAGTCTTGCTAAGGTAAAATATTTAAAAATGGCCCTTCAACAGATTTGAGCAGACGAAATTGGGAAGTCCGCAGTCCACACCCTTGACCCTAAGTTGTAATTCTCCGACAGCATATATCGCTGAAAATTTTCCGGGTTTTTCTATTAAATTTTTTTGAAATTTTCCCTTAACTTAGAGAGCTAACGTGATTGATTTTGCTTTTATTTCTCCTGAGCACAGAGTTACTCTACCCAATCCATTCTTAAAAAGACACTTCCATGGATTCTGAGGAGAGTTACCAATCTGTCTGCTGAAACTGGGTGAAGGGTCATTTAGGAAGTTATGTCTATGCTTTTATTACTAATATTGATGCCAATTTTGGATACTTGTGAAGAGAATGCTATTTGAAAATTCATTTCTAGATCTCGATTATTCGTCGAAGAAAAGACGTCATGAGTGACTCGAAAGACAGAAAAAGTGAGGTCGAAACTGTCTACGCTTATGAGATTTCAAATATCCAAGCGGTTTATGAATTCTCAATGGGGACAGACCTCGAGTATGGCTTTTTTGCATCATATAGGATTGTGCATGGACAGGTATACCTATAAATTTCTTTGAAAGAAAATTACTTCAATAATTATTGCCGTTTTAGGAGGAAGTACTTGGTGCCTCGATGCGGGTCCCGAGATTTAAAGTTTGTTCAACATCGATTCAACTCCAAGCTGGGTTTCTCAGTCTCGTTTTTTTGAAAGATTCTACGCCGTCTATGAGGGTCAAATTTTATGAACTTTTCTGTTTTACTCTAGTGTCAGCTGGGACAGGCAAATGGGACAGAGTAGGCTCGTTCACAGATTGGGACATCTCCAGAAAGGCGAGACTGAAACATCATGTAAGTTGTATCTGGTTCTTGTTCTGTGTGAACTTAAGGGCGAGCATTGTTGAGCTCTCTCATTTTATTAACTTCTCAATTGAATGGGTGATTATTTGAAAATTTCTTGATTTGTCGCACTAATAATATGAGGCGCTCCGGGTACAAAGGGCGAACTCAACAAAACGTAGTTTCGAAATATTCGCATTTTAAAGTTTCGGTTTTTACGTATTTAAAGGGGAAAAAATGGTGAACTCAACATAAAAATTATATGGGTGTATTCACCAAGAGGTCTAGAATCTGAAAATGAAAAAAAAAACTTTAAGACCCTTCCCCAAAAACCCGACGTCGAGGGTATCACAATAACTTCTTTAAGGAAGTTAAAAAATTTGTCCGATGTTGAGTTCGCCCTTCGTACCCGGAGCGCCTCATATGCCAAGGAGTCGGGAACCTTCTTTTGAGAAAGTTTCTGGCAGAAGGAGCTGGAAAACAATTTCATTTTGTTAACCATCCGATTTTTATTTTTATTTATAGTTTGAGAAAGGGAAGACATATTTCTTCAGCCTTCAAGTCATCTTTGAAAATGATGTGGTCAGCTCCTTAAGTGAACCCCAACAAATTTCTTTTTATCCATCCGGATCAATGGTTGCTGATGAAACGGGTAATGTGTACTATACAATTTTGCGTTAATTTTTACTGTAAGGTCAACACTTTTTTATACTTAATGGCACATTTATATCTTTTATTTTATTTTTTCACTAGTTAAAAATAGCATAATTTGCAAGTATTTTACTGTCTCCATTCAGAGAGCTAATTTTTTTTTTTTACTGACTATTGGACTTAAATAGGGACTTAAATAGGATTTAAAAAAGATCATAAAAATAAAACTTAAATAATATTCTTTATTTAGAGATCATTAAACAATTTAGGATTTTCATGACTTTTTAGTGCCAAGTTGTATTGTAATAAATTAATAAGAAAATAAAGCAGAATTTTGTGAGACGTTTTTGTCGCTCTTTTTCCCTTTTGAACCAACAGGAAATCCCTTAATCAAATATTGAATTTTTTCTCCAAATTTTATTGTCGAGAGTTGCCAGTTGATACATGAATCCTTCATTGGGATGGATGTTTCTTCTTTTTCGAACGAGCTTGATAGCTTCGACAGCGGAATAGCCTCTTTTGAGCATTAAATATGCAAGAACGAATACAGCAGAGCGAGACATTCCCATCATACAGTTGACGAAAACTTTTCCTGAAAACACGATTTCAAAATTTTTCTTTTTTTTAAATCTCTCACCATTTGATCTGATGGCGTCGTCCATGAAGTCGGTGACATCTTTAAAGTACTCGCTTGCATCCGAGACTGAGAAATCCGATAAAATTATTCCTTTATATTTTATACCAATATCAGAATAGAATTCAGCTGAGGTGTTCACTTGTCCTATTATCTGTCCCTCTGCAGCATTCACAACGTGCGTTATTCCGATCCTTTTAAGATATTTTTTATTCTTTGCTGTTAACCTGCAATCAAGTGTGTTAGTACATCGTTAAAACTTATTGTGCTAGTTTAGTCTCATTAAAAGAACTGGCATAAAAGTTGAACAATAAATATTTTTAGGCTTAAAAAGAAAAATTGTACAGCTTCAGCTTTCAAGAAACTTAAAATGTCTGTAATTTGGCTATGGTAAACAGGCAACAACAAGAAAGGTTGGGTTATGAAACGAGTACCTAGAAGTTTTAAAATACATTTTAAACCTTGACTTTGAATTATTTTTCATGTCACAACATGCTTTGATATAAATATAAGGTGTACATGTATGATGATGGGGTTGACACAAGTGAAAAAACACGAGACAACCATTGGCACGTTTTCATAAAATAAGACAAACAGAGAGTCGCTCGGAATTTCTTCCCTGTGCCAATTTCCCAGCTTAACTAATTAGGCAATTCTTGTTTAAAACGCGTTCGTCACAGACTCTGATCCCATTTTTGCAGGTATGGCTAATTTTAAAAGTTAAACTCATTTGAGTCATCGCCTATTTTGGTCCGAGGCCTTTGGAAGATAATGACCCTTTAAAATCTGAACAAAAATGTGCTTCGAAAATAACTTCAATCAACTTGATTTGCACGAGATGTGGGGAAAGCGTTTTATTTTAGACTCAAAACAAATCTGACTCATACAGTTTTACTTACTCGTCTCCTATAAATATGTTTTCGAAAACTTCATCACAGTCGAGACCAGCATAGACTCTGTTTTGGGACTCGTAATCGTCTTCGTGGTATCCAGGGAGCCCCTGAAATGTGGCTCTTGAAGATACCAACGCTTCTTTCAGACTAATTGATTTCTCTAGATCATCTAATCCTCTAGCCATGCTGATAATTTAGAAAACTAATAAAACAGTGAAAATTACCTTTCAACAAAATTTTATATTAAAACAAAAATAATTCTAAATCGGTTAGTGTCATGCATAAGCAGCGTAAAAATTCAAGGTGTTATTTTTACTGGTTTGTTTAGAAAAAAATCTAACTTTTGGGTGCGGTTGGGATTATAAGAACTTGTTTGAAGAGCTTCCAACGAAAACTTCCAAAGAGAAGTAAAAATATAGGAGGGGGAAGTAAAAGGGGAGGGGAAGTATAACGGAGGAGGAAGTACAAAGGGGGGGGGAGTATAACGGAGGGGGACGTATAAAGGAGGGAAAGTATAACAGAGGGGGAAGTATAAGGAAGGGGAAGTTTTTTTTTGTTCTAAGTTTTTTTTTCAACAAATTTCCCAAGTTTTTTTTTTCAACAAATTTTCCGAGTTTTTTTTTTCGAAAAATTTTCCGAGTTTTTTTTTTGAAAAATTTTCCGAGTTTTTTTTCGAAAAATTTTCCGTTTTTATTTCAACAAATTTTCCAAGTTTTTTTTTCAACAAATTTTCCGAGTTTTATTTTTGGGAAATTTTTCTAAGTTTTCTTTTTTAAATTTGCACTTTTTTTACAACAAATTTTCCAATTTTTTTTTTCAATAAATTTTCCGAGTTTTTTTTTTTTTTTTTTCGAAAATTGTTTCAAGTATCAAGGTAGAAAAAATGGGATTTTTGCCCAAGAGAGGTCCCTCTAGTAACGCGTGGAAGTATGAAATTTCCGCCTACTAAAATGATAATTAATGTTACACCAAAAATTTGTAAAAAATATAAGGAGTCTTCGGTGAAAATTTGGTGAAAATCTGATTTCAGCGAATTTTTTAAAATTTCTAATGGACATATTTCCGCCATTTTTTTGAAATTCAAAAATCGCCCTCGTTAGTTTCTTGTTCAACGACTAAAGAAAATTTGGTGAAAATCGGTTAAAAACTGTAAGGTGTTCCCGAAAAAAATGCTACGGACGGACGGCCGGCTGGCACCACAGACAAAGTGGAGATCGGTAAAGATCACCCTACATGGTCTCGAAGACCCTTCCCTAAAAACCCGAAGTGGAGGGTATCGCAATAACTTCTTTAAGGAAGTATTTATAGCAGTCAAGTAGCAGTCAAGTATTTATAGCAGTCTTCAATATAAGACACTTTTTAAAAATTGAATAATTGAAAAAATCTAGTTTAAAAGACGGTTTCGCAAGGCTTGAAATTTTTTAAAATTTCTCCTAATGGAGTTTATTTTTATTTAAAGTTTTGACCGACTGATTTATAGCATTAGCATGGGCTTATAAAGCTAAAATGTCGCGACGCATTCTTTCTATCCTCGACCCTCCGAGTAAATTTATTTCGTCCGCTATTCTCAAGTTATATTCGTCCGTCCATGCTAAGTTCCTCACCCTTGACCCGTTGGCCCTTACCCACATTATGAAACGAAACTACCACTAAAGTAAACAGACGGATTTATCAAAGATTTCGCTACATTAGGTTCCACTTTCTGTAGCGTTTTAATAATTGTCTGTTGGTCGTCTATCCATAAGTTAAATTTAATTTTGAAAGTGCAGTCTTTGTAAGTATATAGTATCTGTTCATGAATTCAATTTACTCTTCATTTCAGATGAAGCGATGGGTACTAAATATTTGAAACGCTAAGAACGATTTCTACAGGGAAATCGTGCTTCGATTCATGAAGTTGGTTTCTTTAACCACTCAACAGGTAGCGGTAATATTTTTCATTCTGGGTCTAATTTTTTTTACTTCTGAAAAATTAGATATTCAGTGTTTCATTTTAACTACAATATTCATTAAAAGAGGGGAAAAGTATCGATTTTAAGCAATCAAAAAGTAAAAACAAACGTTCAAAAATTGTATGCAGCTTACTCTCCACGTACCTTTTTCGCTTTTTGTACTCTGAAACCCGAAAAACGTCTTGAGTTCGCCCGCGAAGTAAACACAACCGAGTGAGGGAGACAATCCAACGACTAATAATGCAAGAATTTGAAAACGGCGTCTATTAATACGTTCTAGACGCGTGAGACAGGGGATGACCTGGGGCAACAGTCGCCGGATTCGAAATCAAACGAACCGCCTTCGCGCATCGCCGCCTCCGTGCGCCGAGTCGCTCCAAACGTGATGTTCTATGAGTTTTTTTTACAATCCAAGTCTAAAAAGTTTCAATGGTAATTTAAGTGGGCTAAAAATCATGGATCGTATTGATTTGAAGTATAACGGAGGGGAAGTATAAAGGAGGGGGAAGTATAACGAAGAGGGAATTGTAAGGGAGGGGAAGTATAAGAGAGGGAGCCGTATAAGGGAGCGGAAGTATCAAGGTGGGGGAAGCAAGGACCATGTAATCCCTATCCATGTATCAATGTATTAATCCATGTAGTCCCTCCATTCTCGTTGAATGGGAAGTATAACGGAGGGAGAAGTGTTAGGGATGGGGAGTATACAGGAGGGGAAGTATAAAGGAGGGGGAAGTATAACGAAGAGGGAATTGTAAGGGAGGGGAAGTATAAGAGAGGGAGCCGTATAAGGGAGCGGAAGTATCAAGGTGGGGGAAGCAAGGACCATGTAATCCCTATCCATGTATTAATCCATGTAGTCCCTCCATTCTCGTTGGGGGGGGGAGTATAACGGAGGGAGAAGTGTTAGGGAGGGGAAGTATAAAGGAGGGGGAAGTATAACGGAGAGGGAATTGTAAGGGAGGGGAAGTATAAGAGAGGGAGCCGTATAAGGGAGCGGAAGTATCAAGGTGGGGGAAGCAAGGACCATGTAATCCCTATCCATGTATTAATCCATGTAGTCCCTCCATTCTCGTTGGGGGGGGGAAGTATAACGGAGGGAGAAGTGTTAGGGAGGGGAAGTATAAAGGAGGGGGAAGTATAACGGAGAGGGAATTGTAGGGGAGGGGAAGTATCTCGTTACATTCTTTTTCACCGGCTAAAGAAATTTATGTGAAAATTTGGTGAAAATCTGTTGAAAACTGTGGCCGTAAAGTGTTCCGGAAAAAAATGCTACGGACGGCCGGCACCACAGACAAAGTTGATATCGGTAAAGATCAATATTCGATTTGACCCTCCGGGGTCTGGAAGACCCTTCCCCAAAAACCCGACGTGGAGGGTATCACAATAACTTCTTTAAGGAAGTTAAAAGACCGCAAATAACTCGAAAAAACTTTTACTCAAAACTATTAGAATAAAAACGCCGATACAACGATTGATTAAATAGTAAACAAAAAATTAAAAGATCCTCATAAATTGAAATATTTTTCAACTTTTTATATTTTGAATTTTTTTTAAAGTAAAGCGAAATCGATCGAACGGCGACGAAATCTGCGAACGAGTAGCCTGCAAATGAAAAAAGAACGTTGGGAAGAAATATTTGAAAATGGTTTTAGCGGTCAATTTCGCAGCCCCTCCGGGATTTCGATTGTGAATCGATCCAACCCATATCGAGAGAGTAAGAAACGGTTGTTCATCACAGTATTTTTCGAATTCTTCTCATCTAATTTTTGTTGGCTAAGATTCTTGAACATTTAAAATAACCCTGCAACCTGTTGAGTAAAATATTATATGAAAAACGGGTTTTTCTTTCTTTTTTATTCGGCAGTTTCCTCTCCGGGACTGGAGAAAAATCAATAAAGGGTGTTCCAGCCCTGGGCCCGTTTCCAACCCACGGAACCCGAAAGGCGTTTGAGGTTCACCGCTCTCCCCGTTTCGTGTATGTCAACTACTGAATAATAAAGAAAGAATATTTCTTCTCTTTCTCCACCCTTCGAATCTTCGTCTTCTCGTTCAAATTTTCATCGTTAAATCCTGCTTTTCCCGTGATCTCTGAATATGCAAAGAAGTGGTGAGTTTTTCTTTACTCTTTTGTTTAACTTATTCTTCATCAGTCCGGTGTTTTATTGTTCCCCGCGTTACCGGCTATAAACATGGCGCCAAAATGACAATTTATTTATTCCTTTTACTTAAAACAATTAGAAGTACTGGACAATCGGTTAACTTCATCCTTTTACGGTTTGTTTTCGAAATCCATATTTGGTGTCTTTTGTAACTATTACGTTTTTCCACATCTTGCTTTTTTTTTTCTCTCTCCTTTCTCAATTACGTAATGTCGCATTTTATCGCCTTTATAATTCATCTTTTTATTATTATTTTCATACCTTAATAACACTTTTATATTTTAAGTCTTCAAGTTAACTGCGAAGGAGCCTTTTGGCTTATGGCTGTAATGATGATTCAGGTAGTCATAGTAATCGCTCCTAACTAATAAATAACAAAAATAAACAATAAGCAAATTTGTTCTAAAAATGTAAGCTTGTTATTGCTTCTTATGTTTTCTTGTCCTATGAAAAAGGTCAGTCACTTGGCTGAATGTTTTGTTCTGGTGAAGAGATATAACTGCTTGCTCTCCTCTGGATTATATTCTTTAATTCTAAAGCTAGGGCTTAGCTATCGTCTGGTCATAATGATAATTCAGTATAGCGATAGTCGCTGAATACCGAAAAATGAGATTTTGCCTCTTGATTCATTCTAAAAGTCTAAGCTGATCATGTTGGTAGTGTCTTATGCATTCTTTTGCTATGAAAAGGGACATTGCAATTCTCGATTTTGCTGAGTCTTTCGCCATGGTGAAGAGCTATACGCTTGAGCAGCTCTGGATTAAATTCTTTAATTCTAATGCTAGGGCTTAACTATTCTCTGGTCATAATGATATTTCAGTATAGCCATTGTCGCTGACTACCACAAAGTGTGATTTTGCCTCTTGATTCATTCTAAAAGTCCAAGCTGATCTTCTTGGTAGTGTCTTATGCGATTTTTTCCTATGAAAAAGGACATTGCAACACTCGATTTTGCTGAGCCTTTCGCCATGCTGGAGAGCTATAAGCTTAAGGAGCTCTGCATCAAATTCTTTAATTCTGACGCTAGAACTATCCTCAGTTCATAATGAAAATCCAGTATAGCAATGGTATCTGACTACCAAAAAATGTGATTTCGCCTTTTGATTCATTCTAAAAGTGCAAGCTGATCTTGTCGGTAGTGTCTTATGCATTTTTTCCTGTGAAAAGGGACATTGCAATACTCGATTTTGCTGAGTCTTTCGCCTTGGTGAATAAGCGTAAGGAGCTCTGCATCAAATTCTTTAATTCTGACGCTAGGACTTAACTATCATCTGGTCATAATGATAATTCAGTATAGCGATGGTCGCTGACAACAAAAAACTGAGATTTTGCCTCTTGATTCATTCTAAAAGTGCAAGCTGATCTTGTCGGTAGTGTCTTATGCATTTTTTCCTGTAAAAAAGGACATTGCAACACTCGATTTTGCTGAGCCTTTCGCCTTAGTGAAGAGCTATAAGCTTAAGGAGTCCTGCACTATATTCTTTAATTCTGAAGCTAGGACTTAACTATCTTCTGGTCATAATGATAATTCAGTATAGCGATGGTCCCTGAATACCGAAAAATGTGATTTGCCTCTTGATAATTTTTTTTTTTTTTTTTTTTTTTTTTTTTTTTTTTTTTTGCCCACGAGGAGGTTCCCCTAAGGTTCCCTAGCACTTAAAGCCTTAAGGCTCTATTGTGCCGCCTCATTTCTAGGGGCTAATTCTGGAAACCGGTAGAATTCTCAAAAATTCCATCAGTTTCCAGAAGGCAGATTCCTGTATGTCCGCCAGAGTAAGAAGGGGTTTCCCAAACATTGTAAACCGCCTCCTTGCAAGTGCTTCGCACACACTCAAGAGGTGCTCTGTTGTCTCTGAACCTTCGTCACAGAGTTTGCACCTATCCTCTGTGACTATCCCCATGTTCCTTAAGTGGTACCCAACCGGGTGGTGCCCAGTCAGGATACCAGTCAGGAGCCTCAGGTCCTTACGGTTCAGAGATAGAGTTTGTGAGACTCTTAGAGGGAAGGAGTCAATGAGTCTTTTCGCTTGTCGCAAGCCTCTGGACTCCCTCCACTGTTTTTCTGTTTTTGGAACCTTGATTCATTCTTAAAGTCTAAGCTGATCATGTTGGTAGTGTCTTATTCATTTTTTCCTATGAAAAGGGACATTGCAATATTCAATTTTGCTGATTCTTTCCCCTGGTGAAGAGCTGTAGGCTTAAGGAACAATTCAAAAGCAAGGAACCATCCATCTCTATCTACTTAAACTTGTATCTGAAAGACCTTAAAAATGTTTTAAGGCCTTTATTTCTTAAGTCGACAGTTAATTCTCAGCAACTGTTTTCTGATGCAGCATCCCAAAATACCTCAGTAGCCAAGTCCGTATTTACAGCCCAAATGAACGTTTGCCTCCCTCTAGCCTGGAAGGCTCATACGCCATAAGAGAACATGCTCGTCCCAAGCCGAGCGTTGTCGGTACATCAATGGCGAAAGCTTGTTCACCTCAGTGAAGATGGTGTTCGAAGCAACAATTTGAGCACCGAAGAACCCTTCACCCCTGCCCACACACTTTTGTTTCCCTCTGTTTTTATCTTTTTAACTTTATATGGGAACCTCCCTAAGCATAATGGATCGGAGCGAACAAGGGAGTACAAACAAGTGACTTCAAACCTCCAAATGCTTGTTTTTCCCCCTAAAACTTAAGCCTTTGCTTTTGAAATGTGTGTTGTTAAAAAAATTTTATTCAGATTTCCCTTTATTGAGTCAAAAGCGTAGTTTATATTCATTTCTTGATCTTGGGGCATAAAATTTCTATGCTTTAAATCATGACGAAAAAATTGTTGTAAATAATAATAACGAAAACGTTGACCCTTGGCATAGCTCACTATTCAGAACGGTGGGCAGTGTGAAAGGGGGGCAAATTAAAATTCTCTCCTCAACAATCCTTTCACACTTGGAAACTCAAATGGTCTTCTGTACCTTCCTGTTTTGAATCGCTAAAAAACGCCTTCTAATACGCCAGATTCTCGAGATTTGTTTTGCCGAGTCGAAAATAAATTTTTTAAAATTTATAACTTGTGTCATTTGACGTTTTTAGTTTTTTATTATTAGGTTATCAAGGGATTTTATGAAGAGATTACGGTTTAAAACTTATCAGTTGTTAAAGCCTAATAATATCTTTTTAACTTCAGGATGTTGTTGTTAACAAAAAGTGGCATCCGTCTTCTGTGCGCCTCTCGGGGACTTATTTAACACATTTCTTTTTAAAATAACTCAACTGATAGGACTTTTTTTGCTGAAAACGCACGTGGACCTTTTTATTTATGCTAAACCGGAATCCTCACGAAAGCCATTCGTGAATTAAGGTAAATGCCGGTCCACACGTTTTACTTGCTTAGGTAAAAATTTGTGTTGACGGAAAGATTGCGCAGTTGCGCGGAGCTCAATTTTACTAAAACTGAGCGATTGTCTGCAGCTTTTTAAATCAAACTGCTCTACGTTTTGCAACTCTTGACAGGTGGAGCCAAGAACTGCTGAAGGCTTTGAAATGAATTTTTTAGGGCGTTCGACGTGGTGAGCTTGCAGTTCACTTGAAAGACAAAAAAAATTCTATCTTCAGCATATTTTTTTTGTCGACTCTCAAAAATTTGACACCGGTGTATCTTAAGTTCTTTCTTCATTCTAGAAACCTTTAGAATTTCTACTTCTGAAAAAAAAAAAAAAGGTTAAAAATTATAAACTTGAATCATAAAAAAAAGTAATTCTTTCAAGTTGTAAACACTAAGAAAGGTATTGTTACGCTCATGTTTCCTGAATCTAATCTTCCGATACGTATTAAATTTTGTAAATATCCTACCCCTCCTTCTGAAAACGGCAATAAAAAGTGATTATTATTCGTTCGTAAAGATTAATCGCTGACTGTCCATATTGAACGGAGGAAAAAGGAATTCCGCAATTAACTTTTATCTTCATTTTATTTTCGATTTGATGCCCAAAGAAAAACATTCCTTATGGACAAGATTTTGTCGGAAGGTATTTTATGAATCCTTATATTTTATAATTTAATAAAGGTTATAAGTTAACAAATAATTTTTTGTTTGGGATATAAGATTTATCAATTAGACACTGCTTATGCCCTCAATAACTTGCACTTGTCTTGCATGTCGATATTGTACGCTATTAACAAAAATTTGTGCGAAATATGTTGAGCATATTTTTTAAAGTGCTTATTTGACGTAGTAATGAAAAAGACAAATCGGTTGGAATTTCGGACGTTTTAATGTTTGTAAGTAGAGTTTTTTTATGAAAGACTTCCTTCAGCATGCTGAATCTCCCTTTTTTAATTTCTTTAGGGGTTTATAGGTCCTGATTTTATTTTTAAGTTGGAGAATGATCTCTGGGTGGTGATTTGTGTAAAATATCTCGGACTGGATGGTCCGAAAATGCACAATTCTTCACGGAGATGCAAACTTCACCCCTTTTCTGTCGACCCATAGAATGTTCGTTTTTTTATAGTCTATTGAAACTGCCCTAAAACTCCACTGTACTCTCCCCAATAAGTGTACTCCTGGGATAAATCTAGAACCTTATCTTAAGCCACTATTTTTTTTATTCCATTATTTTTATTTTATTTTTTGTTTCATGTCTTTTTTTCGTGTCTGGTTTTGCGGAACTGCAGCTGTAAGTATCTTATTTTGGTGTTTTTTTTCTTTCTGTTTTTTTAATGATTTTTTTTTTGTATGTGTGTTGAGATGGTAGGGGCTTATAGATCCTGATTAGGTAGTGGGGTTCGGGCTTGATAAGAGAGGCCAGTGTTCTAGTGAGCCTCATGGATTCAGTCCTCTGATAGCCATGGCCAAGGATCCTCCTCCCACTCTCCCTAAGTACACTCCGTCTTATCGTTTATCAAACAATAGACGTTATGAATCATCATCACAAGTAGCACCAGTAATGAATATTATTCACTAATTAGTATTTAGATTTTTTTAAATTTAGTTTCTAGATCTGCTTTAATTTTTTTTTGCGTTTCTAATTTTTTTAATATTTAATTTAAAGTGTTAAATATCTCATTCTTAATGAGTTGTACCTTCAAAAATGTCGAAAGGTATAAAATAGGTTTTTCCAGTGGAGTGTTTTATTTGCTTTTCGCATGTCTAAAATAAGAATGAAAAAAAGTAAATCACTCAAAGTAAACAGAACGCGGGAAAGGCTTCTTGTAGAGTAAATTAGATGTGGGGAAAATAGTGTGGTTTCGAAACCACATTATTGTTTTTGGTCTTTTCGTTCAAATTATCCGCTCGTTTTTAATGCCTCTCGGTTTTACTTGAAAAATGAGTTGCCTTTTTGGTCTGAGAACTTTTTTTTTTCTTTTAACTCTTATCCAAACATCTGGTGTGCATCTGTTGAAGATGACACTGTCTATAAGGTCAAGTGTAGAGTAGGTACAAAGCTAAGAGATCATTCGTTTTTTTTAATAGCAAATATTTTTTTCGAAAAATTTGAAAATAAAAAGAACGATTCATGTTGACTCATACCTCTGAGTAAACTAGCCTTGATAAATGCCAATTTATTAGTTTAAGAAAATGTGCATTTTTTATTCTAACACCAGTTTTTCTTGTGCTCTCTTCGTTTATATAGAAGCTACTTGTCAAACTTGAATCTACCTAATACTTATCAGACTTCTAAAACCTGTAAAGTCTTACTTGATGTTTAAAAAAAAGTAATTTTTTGTTGAATATAAAAAATTATTATTTTTTTTTATAATCCATGTGAGTTAGGAGTAAAAGCTTCAAAGGTAATAATTTGACATTTTCTGTTACATTTATGCTTTCTTTTTAGATAAGAAAAGTCCTAAAATTTTTAAATAATAATTATTGTGCTCTTGTGAGTTAATTGCAGTTTTTAAGTTTTTACGTTTACTTGATTTGCCTTTTAATCTTCTCTTTGTTGGAAACAATGATGCCTTGTGCATATTTCATACGGTCTACGTTTAGGATCTCGGTTTTTTGTTCGGAGAATTTTTAAATTATTTAGGTATTTTAAAGATTCATCCATTTGATAAATAATTTAGGTTTGCCTTGAGATCCGAGTGCCATTGGATGTCAGAATGGACCTTCAAATATTTTAAAAAGTGAATTTTTTTAGTCTGTATTTATATTCTGTTTTTATTTTCAGCTTCCATCAAAACGTGAGCTTTTTTTCAAAAACGAACTTCCTACCACCGGTGTTCCAGAAGCCGCCGCCACGCCTACACCACCTCCCACCCTGTCGAAGGAAAATTTCACAAAACGTCAAAATGATAGAGGTAAGTTATTTTTCTTTCAATTTTAATGTTGAAAAGGAGGTAGTAAAGTCAAGTTTTTCTGGAAGAATAATCCTTTTTCTGAACTTTTCAGTTGATACTATTCAGTTTTTGTGTTTTGAGACTATTTGACCATAACTTTTTGTTTCTCTCTTCCAGGGGATCCACCCGATCCTGTCGACAGGTTCAGCAAAGCTGACCGAGACCGAGCCGTTCCAGAAAAGAAAACGAAAGAGTTGGACGGCTACGTCGGCTTTGCCAATCTTCCGAATCAAGTTTACAGAAAAGCTGTGAAGAAAGGTTTCGATTTCACCCTCATGGTTGTCGGTAAGGCCTTTTTGTTTTACCTGATTTACAGCTATTTTTCAAGACCTATATTTTCCAAATGACATTTAACAAAGGTTAAGGGGTTAGTACTTGTTTGACCTTTTAGATTAAACCAAATTGAAATGGCTTTTTTTTTTTCTGTGGGGGTTGAAGGGAGTTGTAAGGTCATGATATTAATCTAGGGGTGGATATGTTATTTAATCGTTTTGGACTTTTCCAGGTGAATCCGGATTAGGGAAATCCACCCTTATCAACTCCATGTTTTTGGCTGACATCTACAGTGCTGACCATCCAGGCCCATCCCAGCGAATTAAAAAAACAGTTCAAGTAGAAACTAGTCGCACTCTTCTTAAAGAAAATACAGTCAATTTAACATTGACTATAGTCGACACGCCTGGATTCGGTGATGCTGTCGACAACTCAAATTGCTGGCAGCCAATTGTAGATTACATACAATCAAGGTATTGATTTTCTTTTTGTTTTAATTTCAATAAAACATTTTATTTTAAGGTATGAGGAATATTTGAATGCAGAATCGAGAGTGAACAGAAAAAGCCAAACTACGGACACTCGAGTTCATTGCTGTCTTTACTTCATCGCACCCTCTGGTCATGGCCTCAAACCCTTAGACGTAGAATTTATGCAAAGATTACAAGACAAAGTGAACATTATTCCTGTAATAGCAAAAGCTGACACAATGACTCCTGAAGAATGTGCTCATTTTAAGAAACAGGTACATACAGAACTTTCCATCGTATTTTTGCTCCAAAGAATTTATAAAAAGACTGCTTAGTTACGAAGATTTTGTTGGGTACTAATGATATTATTGCAGATTCTTAATGAGTTGGCTCAACACAAAATAAAGATATACGAGTTTCCTGATACTGAAGATGAACCTGAAGGAAAGACCAACGGTAAGAAATTAAAAGACAGAGTTCCTATGGCCGTCGTTGGAAGTAATACCATCGTAGAGGTCGACGGTAAAAAAATCCGTGGTCGAAAATACCCATGGGGAGTTGCTGAAGGTAATTTTTCATCCCTTTTTATTATTTTCATTAAAATTTTACCGATAGTCGAAAACCTCGAGCACTGTGATTTCATCGCTTTAAGAGATATGCTTATAAGGACTCATTTGCAAGATTTAAAAGACGTTACCAATAACGTACACTGAGAATTACAGGTGTAGAAAACTAGCAGGATTAGGACAAGATCCTAAGCAGCGTGCTTCTAACAAGTAAGATATTTTATATTTAAAATTGAAATTATTTTAACTATAGACCATCTCTCTATTCATAGTTTGACCATTGCTTTTTAGTTTAATTTTTATTTTTCAAACTTTTATAATACTGTTATCAGTATTAATAAAAACGCATGAAATTAATTATGAGACATCACTTTTTCTTCTTAGTAACTATCTTTTCTTGTGTAAGAATTTCAGAAAAGTTCTATACTCCTTATTTTGTTCGCTTTGAATACCTTTCAGGTGTACTTTAGAATATCCTTTTTAAGTCTTAATGACACAAAAAGTAAAAAAAACTTAATATTTCTTTTGGATTTTAAAATAGAAGATTTTTTTTTACTTAAAAAAATGTCAAGTAATGACCTTTCTGTTCTTTTCAAGGAAGAAGTCAAATGAATCCATTTTAAAATAATATTTTCAAATCATGGGTGCTCATTATCAGAGCTCCTTTTCAAACATTATGCGAGGGTGGGGATTTTTTAACATTACACAATTTTTATTTCACATTTTTCAAAATTATTACAGCACAAAGTTCATGCTTCTATCATGTTAAAGAATCATGCTCGAGCTTCTATTTAAAAAAAAAGACCTTAACAAAAGTTTACATATAGTTAGGAAAGAAATATTTTGTGCTGTAAAGTATGTTTACCCTTTATGTTGTGTGTCTTGTGTTAATGTTTATTTCCTTTTTCAACTACAATCAAATGAATTTTCCTCTTTCTTAAACCAATTTCCATTAAAAAAAATTCTAAATTACTGTAAGCTTGCTGGTTTCTCATGCTTATCTCGTGTTTTCCTTCATAGTGCCTCCCAAACAATGATCAACAACACATTTATGACTGTTTGGTAAGTATGCCTGCCTCTAAAGTCTCTCTGTGTGTCTTTTGACTCTCACATTATGTTTTAAGAATGTTTGGTAGCATTATTTCTTTTAAAAAAAGAAAAGCGAGAAGAAAAAAAAATTCCCAACTTTAGTTGAGAGAATTATAGGGTTGCTCTTTTTTCCTACAATTTCTGAGCTGCGAATTTTTTATCTGGATTTTATAAGCAATTTTCTAGCGTATGAAGAGCTAAGCTAATTGTGCTTTCACTTGCTGGACCTGGTGTGTTATAGTGGATGTTAGAAAATTTTATAACTGTTTCAAACATTTTTTTTTCTCCCTGTTTTATGTATGGATGCCTATGTTTGAATGCTACTGATTCTTTTATCAATTTGAAAAAAAAATTTCAAAATATGATCTATTCTTGAGGTTTTTCCTTATGATAGACATGATTGAGAGACAGGCAGTGTTTACCTAACCAGTTCAAACGCTTCTGTTTTGCTCGGATTTCTCACAAGAATAAATATGAAACCGTAAAAAAAGTAGCTGTGGTCCAGCAAGCTTTTATATTTATGTCGATTTTTAAAAAAGTTGTCATACTTTGCTTGGACATGCATTTTTATGTATTTAATAAATAGCGTTTTCCTAAAAGTAATAATTTATTCTCTAATCCATCCATTTTTATTGTATGATGTAGTGCATTATGTAAACTAAAATATTCTGTGAGAGATGCATGTGTAGATTATTTTAAGAGCATTTTTTCCACCAAGATGCTGTATACAAAAAAGGTTTTAGGCACTTTTCGTTTCTTCATCGCACTTATTGTTATATTTATCAAGCGTGAACATATAAATCATGTTTTAACTGAGGATAACAAATTTTAACATTTCATTCCCACCTGCACCCCAGGCACCTGCTGTACTTAAAAATTTATTTTAGTAGTCATAATTTTTGGTAGTTCTTTTATATTTAGTTGAATTTTTGTGCTTGATTTTAATGTGGTCTTTGTTTCAGGAACCCACTCGCTCAAATGGAGGAGAAAAGAGAGAGCATGACGTGAAAATGAAAAAGATGGAGACAGAAATGGAACAAGTGTTCGAAATGAAAGTGAAAGAGAAAAAACAAAAACTTTTAGATTCTGAAGCTGACGTAAGTTTCTTTTTTTTCCTTTTTTAAACTTACAAATCTGAGTAAATCTTAGAAAAAAAAATGTTTAGGTAATTAAAAATGATTAAGGCTAACTAAAGAAGTTCTGCCCAAAAGCAAACTTTTTTTGTTTACATAAAATCTGATGTTTTTTCTTCTGTATATTTCTTCTGATATTAGTTATGTGCTTTATTTCACTTTGCACAATAGAAGTTATGGCACTGAGTTTTTCATCATTGTAGATACTCATCCTTAATAAGCTAAATGATACGTTTGACCAAATCTTTCAGACAATTTTTCCAGATAGTATTTTTTAAAATAAGAGTTCATAATGTAATGCTATAAATTTAATCGTATATAAATTGAAATACAGTTATTATCTAATTTCAAGAAATCAAGAAAGAAGAAACTTTGATTGGCTTGATTAAAAAAAATTATCAAAATTTTGAATTTTAGCTTCAAAAACGACATGAACAAATGAGAAAAAGTCTTGAAGTTCAAATCAAAGAGTTGGAAGAAAAGCGAAGAGCCCTTGAAGCGGAAAAAGCCGCCTGGGAGCAATCGAACGGCGTCAGCCTTGAAGAATTACGAAGAAGGAGCTTGGAAAGAGAGTAAGTTTTTTCATTTTGTTTTTCTCATAAGATTTTTGAATTTAAAAATGAGAAAAATTTTTTTTAACTTAACTCGAATCAGTTCAAGCTTTCGGGAAGTTTAAATTACTGTGATTTGTTATTGCTGTTAGAAAAATATTGTCCCACTTCGGACAAAATAGTCCCGAGTATTTTTTTAATTTTTTTTTGCTATCCCTAAAGTGCTTGGACATTAACGCATTTTCTCGCTTGTGTCGCTCTAACAAGGAGGAGTACTTTTTTTTTACAATTTTTATCGATTGAACCTTGAACATGGCTTTAAATCTACTTTTAAATCATACTGGATGTTTCTTATAATTCTAAATTTTTATCATTAATCGCTTTGATTTTTTTTTATTTAAGGAAAAAACAATTAAGAGTAAGATCTGCAGATTCTTACTTTTGAAATAGATCTCAAAGTAAATTGTGCAGCTCAGCACTTATATGGGCACTAGTCGACTCTAGATCTAAATTTTCTTCTAGTCATAAATCACTTTTATACTCTCTTTTTTGAAATAAAGCAATTAGAAATAGAACGTTTTATTAATATTTGGACATAACTTATATAAGTGGAAGAAAATATCCTTCTATTTCCTTTAATTTTTCAATTTTATTGAGAAACATAGTTCAGACAAACATTGCTTTATGGTATCCAGTTTTCAATGTAGGTATAAAAATTTAGCAAAAAGGCTAAATAGTGGCCATCACTTGCTTTTTTTTGTATATAGTATTGTACAGCCATTTGTTCAAGGTTTACATTTTGACAATATGAAATTTTGTCGAATTATAAACCAATCACAAAGCAGAAAAAAAGGAGAAAAAAAAATCAGGTTCATAGATAAACTGCTTTAATTAATATTTATCGCTTCATAGTGCACATTCTTTCCCTAAGTGAATGTTTATAAAATTGCTTTTGTGTGCGAAATAAAGTGTGGCTGAAGATGCGAGTTTTTTCAGAGTAGTCAATGCTAATAGACGTGCTGTGGCTATGTTTTAAAATTATTTGCAGATGAAGTTTTCAATCCTCTCTTGTAATTTTTTTCTGTACCATGATTCACCCCTGTGGATAAGTAATCATGTAAATTGACTTAGAAGAAATTGTGTTCAATTCTTTGAGGCTGACGAATGAAGCCCATGAATCTATTCTGGCCCCTAAGTTTTCTGTTGCTGTGTCGTTTGTGGTCGAACACGCCATAGCCTTACCCTTGATTTGGGTGAGGGGAACAATTCTTCTTAGATGGATCTGGATGTTCGGCTTTGTAGAAATATTGTGCATGCTTGGGTTTTCTAGTAGAAGATATTTGGATCTGCCCTACTTTTGGGAACTGAAAAAAGAAAAAAAAACTTTGAATGATATCTAGGCACTCCAGGGGTAAAAAGGTAAGGAAAATCAAGCCATTCCCTCTCCAAGTTTTCTGCTGTTAGTGGATAAATATGTATTATTTTAAAAACGAACATCTCCCACGTTCTCACGACCGAAGAAGGCCTAAGGCCGAAATATCTTGAAAAATTGTGAGTTTTTCTTTCTCTTTTGTGTAACTTTTAACAGTGTTGTGTCCCCCTAAAATAAATATGTGTTTTCTGGTGTCTTTTTTAACACTTCCTTGCTTATTTTTATAGCAATTAACTTCTTCCTTAATTTTTAAAAACGAAGATTTGATAAATCTTCAATTCATTTATTTCGTTGTTTGAAGTTTCAACGAAACTTTGTCCACAATCTGATTTATTTAAATATAAATGGATTATCTAGTGCAAAAAATAAAACTAATAATAATGAGCTATAAGTTTACAATTCAATGGAGTTCAAACCTTGTTATTCTCTTTGGATGGTAAGTTAGTTTTCGGAAAGGATGATTTATGTGCTGCTGGAAGAAGAACACCATTAGTAGAAAAAATAAAGATTATTATAAAAAAGGCGTTGTGTTTACCCATTTCCTCATTAAATTTGTTAGTGTCAAAATTGCTTAGGATTGAACGCAGGCTATTTGAAAAATCAGATTCTCAGAAGTCTTCCCATCTGTTTTAATTTATTTAAGAAAATAATAATTTCAGTATTCTGTTGAGGCTTGATCCTGGAGTTTCTACCATGTCTGGAATGGCTTTTTATTCTAAACCTTTTATATATATAAAATAAATAAACTAAATTGTGTGCGTTTTCTTGTAGATTGTGTATTTTGTTTCTTTGTATGGTGTGTGCAGGTTATTACGAGGAAGGTTATGCAAATGGGGCTTTAATTTTATAAACATTCACTGAAGTGTTGAAGCCATGCTGAAAGTCGAGCTCTTTTGAAGAAAAAGGCCCTATTTTCAGCTTAGATCAAGCTCTTATTTTATCGTTTAATTGGCTTAATATATTTTTATGCATGTTGTTTTTTTTATTTGAAAAATTTGGGTTGTGCATGTATATGTTGTATTTAGGTGTCCTGTGATACGAGCACGCTCAGCAACAGTTACTAGAAGACATTCATTCCAGCACCGTAGTGAGTGCAAACAGCAATAGCATCTCCTATGTGCATTTGGTAGCCACTTACGTTATTTATCTTGGTTTTTTAAAACTTATTATCAAAAAATAATATTTTTAAGTTCAAGAACTGACATTTCATAGGGTAAAAGCTATCTTATGAATTGGTTCTCATTGGTGTGGATCAATATATTATTCTTCCCTTTAATACTATTAAGTTATGTTCAGTTTTTTTATTAACACTACACCAATATGAACTTTCCACCCTTTTATGATTTCTGTTAAAAAGCTTGACTTAATTTTTTTTAAATTCATGATCTTTGCTATTTAGTTATTTTAATTTTTTCAAATAAATTCAGCTGTTGAGGTGGACATCATGAAGGCTCTGTTTTCAGTTTATTTTGATGGGTTTAACCTTTTTATTTAAGTTTTCAAGATGCCTCTTAAATCACAAACCCATGGCTAATATCTCTCAATAAATAGACCTTCATTTATAAAAACCTCAATAGCTTTTATTTCTTAAACCATTTGAAATAAAAAATAGACAGGAGTCAACTAATGAGCAGAAAACAAAATTTGAAGATGAGACAAGACTGGTGGTATCACAGGGCGTGCCCTATTAATTTATGTGCTCCATGTATTTGTGATATTTTTGTGTGTGTAAAATGTGATTGCTTTTCTCATTGCGTGTCCGTCCTTTTTTATGTGACCAATATATATTACAAAAAATATGGTCTTTCAGGGGTATCAAAGTAACTCTTTTTTTGAGAAAGGCTTGGGAAAATCCTAAGAATCTATTTTAAAGTTAATTTTGTATGGTGCTTAAAAAAACCTTAAAATACAGGGCCTTATCTGTGATATAGCCGGACTTTGTTTATTATAAAATATCAGTAATTAAAACTAACCGTTCTATTTTATGTTTGTTTGTGTTAACATCGTTTTCTAAAAAGTCTGTTCCTTTAGCAGTTTTGCTGCTAGATTGAACTTCATAACAGCCTGAAGTTAACACAGAATTTTACTAACCTTATATTGACTCAAATATCTTTCTAGGATTATAAATTTGAGCCAGTATAATAAAAATTTTTTAATGAGCAACTAAAAATTAATTAATTTCATTTTTTTTTCAGTTCTGTCGATGGCAAGGAAAAGAAAATCAAGAAGAAAGGTCTGTTTTAAATCCTGCGATGTGCCAATCTAACTTTCAGAAATTTCATGCTACAAGCAATTCTCTCTACTAGTCTCATAACACATGTACATATAACTATCATCAAATTTTTTCTGTAGTTCAGTTTTATTTATGTTATTTAAACTTACGTTTTTACCGAAAACAAGATTTTTGTTTCTTTTCATGGTAAATCTTAGTGATTTACCATTAAGAATGTTGAAAAAAGTTGTAAATTATACAGTATTTTCTATATTAAAAATTATTTTTAAAGTAGGATTAATGTAGCCCAACGTATGATTAAGCTTTCATTCTTTGGTAACCCTGCTCTTGATTTTTTATTTTTAAACATTAAATATTATAGACTGTAAATATACGTTAGTCAAAATTTACAAACAATATTGATATGTTTTTAGAGATAAGTTTAAAATGGCGCCACTTTAATGGAAAAGGTGGTTTAAAAAAGGCCATTGGAGTTAACACCGGTAAATTATGATTAAGTCATTGTCATTTTGATTTTTTAAACCATTTTTTGGTATCAAAGACAGCGATAAAACTGATATAAGTTCCAATTTTATTTTTTATGTATTATAATATGTGTTGCTTGTTGCTCTCGGTAAAATGAAAAGATCGGAAAATCATTCCCATATTGTTTTATCAGTGTAAGTGGTTCATTTTCTTAGTGTTGAACTCACAACGCTCGTAAAATATTCAAAATTTACAGCTTTTTTTTTTTTTGCTTATTCTAGCAATTGAGTCATTTGAGTCTCTCACCTCAACGAATTTTTTTTAATTTTGCCGAAGGATGAATATAATATTAATTTTGGTTTTCTTTAAAAATTTTTTTCCATGCAACGAATATAACGAACTCAGTTTTTTATTTATAAGTTAGCTTAAGATAACGCTCTTTAACAATTCTTTTTTTCTTCTTAATAGTTTTAAACATTTTTATTTTCATGTAGCAATATGAAGGCTGTGTAAGCAATGCGATTTTTTAAAACCAGGCTAAAACTTATTTCACTCGTGTAATAGGGTGATTTCGGTGATATCAGTCTAAATTTATACTTCTTTTTTGAGCTTTTTTATTTTTTTTTTCTGGAGTACTTAAGTATTTATAATTTTGACTTGTCATTCAACTTAAAAGTAAAAAGTTCAAGAGACTTTTTTTTCTTTTAAAAAAGTTAAAATTTGATCTTGTCACTTTTTAAAAATATAAATGAATTTTTTTTTTGTACTTTAGGAATATGGAAATAAGTACTTAACTACTTAATATCAGAGTTCAATGTTGTTTAATTGTTATTTTTTAACATTTGACTCAAGGTCCACTTTTGCATTTATTACTTCACAATATTGTATTGTTTTTCAATTCATTCCAAAATTTTAGAATTTTTTATCGAGTCCTAATATGGATTCCCTTTTGCCAAGAATTTTTGAGAAGAAACATGATTGTAAATTTATAGTTTTAAGATTTGATTTAATTTATAACTTAAGATTTGAATGTACCAAACATGAAGAAAAAAATTTCAAAACAATAGGGAGAGAAAGCAGAAGTGTGCATGATTACTTGAAACTGGATTTCTTTATTTTTTATTTATGTATTGATATTTATTTTGTATTTTTGTACATGGAGTGTAAAGCCAATTATTGAAAAAACAGTTAATTACTTATTATATTCAGCCTTAGAAGTTACGGTATAATATTATGTACTACATAATAAATAATTTTATCATAGAGGATCACTTGTGTTTTTCTTTAATATTCCTTGCTTTTCAAATTTTCAGTTTTTTCCCAAGCAGAAATTCAAAGAGCTGATGCTTAAAACCATTATTTTAGATTTTTGAGGAAGCTCAACTCTAGTTGACTCTACGAAAACGAGAAAGAATTAAAGAAAAATTAGGTATCAAGGTGGAAAAAATTAAAAATAAAAATCCCTTTTCAAATATAAGGCGCTTAAAACCAACCATTCCGAATGACACAAAAGTATTGCGGGTTATCTAACTTCAGATTTATAATTATTAACTTTCTAGAAGTTATTGTGATACCCTCCACGTCGGGTTTTTGGGGAAGGGTCTTCCAGACCCGGAGGGTCACATCGAATATTGATCTTTACCGATCTCAACTTTGTCTGTGGTTCCTGCCGTTACGCCGTCTGTACAATTTTTTCCATTATTTTAGACTTTTGAGGAAGCTCAACTCTAGTTGACACTACAGAAACCATCAAAAGCGCAACTTTATTATTGCTTGTTAAATTTTTAAGTTGCCACAATTGGATGGGACAATGTTCTAATTTTTTACCCCTCATGAATTGTGAACAGATCGATCTACGATTAATATTTCAAAATGGAAATAAAAAATAAAAATAAAATAAATAAATACCAATGTCAATCCCTTTTTAGGAGCATTTTTATTGACATTAGGGCTTTACGTCCATTACCTTATTTTCAAGGTGTCGAGGACGGCGCGTGTTACTATTGATATTTATATTTTTACGAGACAAATAATCCCGGGCCCCCCAGAGAATCCGAACCCATGTAAGGCAAAATGGAAATAAGGGCACGTATATTTCGGCCTGAAGTCGTCTCGGCCTAATTGCAATTTGACCTAAAATGCGGACGGGCTATCTGCTTGGGGCATTCCATGTCTCCTCAGTAACCTAGCTTTCAATCTCGAAAATAACGAGCTTTATTTTTTATTTTTAAAATTTGGCATCAACTTATTTATTTACTCTCATAATGAAATAAATTGTGATGTGATGGGTAACTCGATTTTCTTTTAGGATTTTCCCATCTTTTCTTTTTGGATTGTTAGTTCTGGAATAATCCAATAGATGCCACTGCACGCTCCGTTCTTTGATATGATCAAGAAAGAGTGTATTGAATTTCGTTGCGAAAAGCTCTTCACACTTCAAAAGCTTGAGGAGGACAAAAAATTCATAGAAGTGGACAGTTCATTAATCCCCACCTCCCGAGTACAAAATTTAGTTTACACTTTTTTTAAATTTATTAATTTGATTAATTTTTTAAACCAGACAATGATAAAAACCTGATTCGTTTCTACCTTTCGGCTGTGCCGTATTAAGCATAAATAAAGCAAAAAAAACTTGATACTTGTCTTAATTTACTTATTTACCCATAACCCATAACTGATATTTTGTAAATTAAACTGCATTTAGCGAACCTTATCTCTTTCCTTTATGGCCTCCTTACTTAAATAAAAAAGCGCCTCCCAGTTTTTTCCATTAATGTATTCCATCACCTCATAGCCCTCCGGAATATAACTTCCCAGATATCTTTCTCTGAGAGAACTCAGCGGGGCACATTCTACCAGGAAATGGAACATCGAAATTTCCTCCAACAGGCACAGGGGGCGCATTGTGTTTACCGTCCTGATTGGGCCAGCATGAGCAAATTTCCCCTTATTTTCGTTAATAAAAGACCTTTACTGCCATGGGCATGAAAATGCTCTTCCCCTTCATCAAATAATTTTAAATTATCAAATCCGTTATAGATTCTACGTTATAGAAATTTTAATTACCGCAAATCCTCTAAGGTAGAGGTTAGTGACGATTTTTCGACACCGTTCTTTATTGGTCCATGGGTTCCATCGTTGCCTAAGGTTTAGAATATACATCGATGATCGGGGTACTGTTAATTATTATGTTGGTAATACTGTAAGTATTATGAGGCTATCGGTGCTTTGATCTGTGAAAAATTTCCTGTTTAAAACCTTTAAATTTTGGCGAAGAAGCGATGGTAAATTCGCTATTTTCAGACATGTTCAATGAGGTAGGGGTTATAATTTACAAAGAGGAGCTTCGGCTCCAACGGTCACTGATACACTCCAGTTTTCTCTACGTAAACTAGTTGGAACTAATTTTCCTGAAAATTATTTCGGAAAACCTTGTCGACCGTTGTTAATTGGTGTAACACGCGAAATGCCGTCGCCATTTAAGGTCGTTTCTATGGGGCGTTATAAGCTCTTCCAACCCTCGAAACTTTTATACGATTTTCTCAAGTCGTTTCACAATAAATTAACTTGCCTTATGAGTGGAATTAATTTGTTAATTACGTGAGGTGGAGTAACGTCGGCTGCATCGATCCACGCACACTAAAAACAAATTTTCTTTTTAAAGATTTTTTTTATTTTGAAAAAAGTTTTTTTTCTGACTATGAAAAAAATTAATTAATTTAGAAAATACGATTTCTTTTTATGGGCTGATTAATTAAAATTTCTTTAGGGGAATCGTTTTATGGAAAATTTCAAAAGGGAGAGTTAAAAATAAAAGGACACCGTAGTATTGCTTCTGTGTCGAGTGATTTATTGAAATTTAGGGTTAGAGCAGGGAATCTGAGAGGGTTGTGTTGGTAGAGGCAGGTTTTTTTTTCGATGGAGAGAGGGTTGTAGCGGGAGCCGCCGACGGCCGAGACCAGTCTGCTTGTATCCACCAACCCATTCGCCACCCCCAACTAAGTTCATTCCTTCAACGCACACATCACGTATCGTATTATTGCCAACGAAGTGAGTAAACTATTTTTTTCTTTCTTTCCTCCCCTTTCTCTTTCTTTAATTAATGCAAGGTTTAAGTATATTTTATTGCTATTAAAAATTAAAATCAAAAATATAAAAGAGTGCTATTATCTTCTTAGTTTGGCACTTGGAAAATATGTCCAATATGAAAAAAACCCAGAACTGCTTTGCATAGATCATGGGATATCATGTTGGATTTTATGCGTCTCAAATTATGGACAAATAATTATGCCGATAATTACAAAAAAAATTTTTTTCCTTGAAATATTTTAAAGGTTATTATAAAAGGGAAAAGAAAAGTTTTTCGAACGTTTTTCTTATAATATCGCCTTCAGACGATTTAGAAGATTTATAGAGCTCGGAAACCTCACTACTTACCCCATTTACTTTTATGGCTCAATGTTTAGGTGTAATAAATTAATAAAAGCAAGTCTTCAACCGATGTGCGGTTTCCTTCCCGACACCCCGGGGTCCTGGGGTTATTCCGGCGAAAAGGAGGGAGGCTGGGGTGGGCGCAATTCTTCACAGCTTCGGTCCCAGATTGGATATTTCGCCATAAAAAGTTTTGAATTATAGGCACTCATCTTTTTTTTCCCCTTCTTTCAGGTAACATAAAACTAATTTTCAAGCGAGTTTACGTATTAATCGGCTTCGGTTAAACTTGTTAACACGCTGTTTCCGTGAGTGGGGATCAATTCCGTGAAGTTTATCCTCTTGACCCTTACAGATTGAATATTATCAACTAATAATTTTCCATACATGATTTTTTTTTCTTTCAAACTTTCGTATTTTCGGAAAAAAAACATTTTTGTTAATTTTAAATGAAGGGTTGGCGTTTCAACAAGTTTTGTTTTTGGTTGAAAAGGCTTAGAAAGAAAAGGGAGGAAATGAGAACCGGACCAGGGAAATTGAATCGGCTACATTTTAACATACTTCCAAATAAATTTTTACTTAAAAAATACTCTTTTTATCTTCATTTCTTGTTACTCTCAGTGACCCTTTTTTCCCCCCTTCACATTTTATCTGTACCCTCTTATTTAAATTTCTAATTTAATATTTTGCATTTCGTAGAAATAAAATTGAATTTAAACAAATTAAATAAATCCATTTGTTCTCCCTCTTTTTTTCTTCTTCGTCTCTCGACTGAATATTCTTTCTCTCTATAAGCGAGGAATGTT